>JAXQQM020071044.1:0-80611 GCA_034641835.2 Pinus albicaulis
GAGCATGAGACAACAAATACACCATTGAGGAGATTAACAACATTTTCATTAAGCAGTAGTGAGGAGTTGGGGGCCCAGCTATCATTAGAGCATTCTGATGACCATTGCACTTGTATGACATTGGATGAGTAGGTGATCAATGAGAGACACTTTGTATTTCATCATTGTAATGGATCTATTAGGATGAGAACTGTACAGGCCTATGAGGAGGTTTTTCCTTCAGCGTCCTTGGATATTTGTGGATTCAATATGGACATTGGTGTGGGGACTTCTCTAGGAGATCTCGAAGGGGTTGCATTTCAACATCCCATGAAATGCAAAGGGATAAATATGATTTGGGAGCATGGTAGTCTTCATTGGAGGAGTACGAAGATGGAGCATGGTGGGAGACACCCACATGTGGATGAATGGGTGTGGATGGTGAGAAAGAGGTTGGTGATCCACTTGCATATTTATGACACCAGGCAGCAGGAGGCATGGCTGCGTTGGTTACTCTTGAAAGAGTTTGGCCATCATGTGACATATCCTTCTCCAAAGGGTATGTTGGTGGAGGAAACTTGGTAGGACACTTGTATCATATGACAAAAAGGAGTTTGGTTGCATTATGTTGATGTGACACTCTTCATGTCAATCATCATATCTTCACCTCATGATTTGTATGATGGAGGTGTGAGGGAGCAGCAAGAGTTATTTTTGCTTTGGCTACTCTTGGGAGAGTATGGGAAGAATTTTTCCCATACTTGGCATGATATTTCTAGAGAAAGGGATGGCACAATCAAAATTCAAATAGGCTACCCTTCAGCATTGGAAGATAAGGAGGTGATTCCACGTAGGAAGGAGATCTCCCTACATAACAGCATGATGGTGGATAACTTTGGCATGTGGCACATCAAAGAAAGGTGTCATGGAGTTACAAGAGCCTTATCACTAAGGCTAATAACACTGTCACTTGGGGGTATGTCTCTATTGATGGAGTGTTCCAAGGGGAGTATGCATCCCTTCACTTTGCAGAATTTTATGAGAATATTCTCATGGGAGGACTCATCCATGGACCTCACTTTCAACCTACTCACTATGCATGGTAAAAAATGTATTTATGTACTTATTAATCATTTCATTGAGTATTTACATTATCTCACCATCTATGTACAATGCATGGATCCACAAGAGGGCAAGATTATTTTTGGGTTTCATGGTCATTCTAGGACCAACACTTACGATGGAGATAACCCTTCTCTGCATGACTTTGGACAAGTGCGTTGTCATTCTTATTTCACTCATCTAATATATAATGTTATTTACTACCTCATAGTAGATGATCAAACATGCACATATATTATCTTGTTGGAGGACCACTTGCCACATGATGTTCTAAAAAAACAGCTGGAAATATTGCGCTGTATCCACTTGAGAGACCATTCGTATCATCCAAACTTGCACATAACCTTCAATTTTTTTTTGATTTGGATGCCATATGATGATGATGTGCCATTCATTTTTTATGGGATGGTTTGGGCCAACATGATTCGTGACATTAGACAAAGGATTTTTGGAGATCCGGTCTTCTTCTTGCCACTTGAAGGCAACATTTTTGCAGCCCAAGATCAATAGCTACTCTACACTTATCATAAGTGGATAGAGGGAAAACATGGGGTCGACTATTTTTTCTACCATGTTCAGTTATTCAGCCCACCTACATTGCAGGAGCCAAAGGTGGAGGAGAATTTTCATGAGTTACCATTTTGGAAGGTGGCTCATTTTGTATGGATGATAGCTTGGGTATGGGAGATTCACATGTGGATGATAGACCCCAATATATATCAGATCTCATGCCTCAAGAAGGCCTCTACACAACACATTTTTTCCTCCATGGGTGTTTTACTTCTACATGATGATAGCTATTTGGGATGGTCACCAAAAGCTAGCTTGCATACTTGGGAGGGGCAACTTGGAGATGTATTGATGAGACAACATCTTGTTCCTTGGATGAATTTATCATATGAGGATGATACAAGAGGAGGAGAGGAGGATCTTTAGTTATATACTTGTAGTTTCTTGAGGACAAGCAACATTTGGGAGGGGAGGAGTGTAATATTCCTAAATTAGCATGCAACTAATAGGAATATTGATTTTGATTTTAGCACCTAGTTAGATGAATAAATGGAGAAGGAGACCCATAATTATCTTAAATAAGCATAAAATACCTCTTTATGTGAAAAGGGATCATGATAATAACTGGATATAGCACTCTCATGTGTGAACAAGAACTAATGGATGTGGACAAAGTCAAGTTTGACCAAGTCAACAACACTAATGTGGGAGGAGTGGATCATCAATAAAAGAAGCTCAATATGAATGTTCATTAGTCTAGATAGCTATATAAGAGCTAAATTGAAGACCCTTAGGTATGAAAAGGGCTGGAGCAGGTTGAAGAGGTCAACCTTGACCAAATCAAACATCATTGTTATGGAGGAGTGGCATTAATGAAGGTACAACGCAGTTTTGGAGGCAGATTGATTGTATGATGGTGGAAAACCTAATGAGTGGGACCCAAGGTGAGAAGGCTCACATTGTTTATAAGGAAGAGGATGGCAGCCATACGGGGTTAGCTTATGAATTATATTTTGATATGTCTGTTTAGAGTTTTTCTCTCTTCAGCTGTTTAGCTAAGATTGTTGGTGCTGTTTAGCACAAGGGTTTCTTGTTTAGGAAATTCCATCTCTTTCCTTGAGAGGCCTCTTGGGAGAGTCCTGATATATCATCCCACACATCTGGCATTCTTTCAAAGCTTCAGTCTTCAGTAGCAGCACATGTTCTGCAGAATATTGTGTTGTGTTGCAGTGGAGGGTTGAGAAACCCACTTTCTGAGCTAGTTTTTCATTGGAGGAAGGATTCCTTCTCTTGGGAGATCAGTTTGGAGGGCTCTTGAGAACATTTATGATATTTGGCATTAGGCCAATATATTTCCATCACCTACAGTGTAATTTCAGTCTAGAATTGCGTTATTTTGGAGGGCAGCTTTAGTGGGATATATTGTGGCTCCTAGAGAGTGTTTTCCTGTGTTTGAAGGGTTCAACCTTTCATTGGAGGGGATATTTGAGTGGATATGCATCAGATATATATTATTTTAGCCTCTTATATTCCTATGCTTTAGTTTGCAGTGAATTTTCAGTCTTTGGGTTGTAGGTCACCATTTGTATTGGGTGTATTTCCGGAAACCCCTTCCCGGGTTCTCTTGGATTTGTATTAAGGAGACTAGATCTCAGTTTTTTAGTCATATTGATTAATATACGAGTAGATCTATTTGTATTTCTAATTTCTAAGTACAAACCCTCATTATAATGTGTTGTTACTTGTAGCAGTATTTCTGTGTTGCAGTAGCTTTGGGGTTTTAGTGTTTTTGGGCTATACTAGGTGTGGGAGTTGTTTACCTCATCTAAATCTTTGGGTTGAAATATCACGGCCTCCAAGAATGATCCAAGTCACCCCATCAATCAAAACATCCATGAAGTGCCTCTCCCAAGAACTCAAGTTCTCCAAATGGCTCCTCCCACATGAAGACAAGAGGTGTAGTGTGGAAATCATGGTTTGCTGATTGCTTCTCCTGAAACATGTAAAGTATGGAAATTCATACTCCCAATGGGCACCTCCAACTCTTGTACCACCCTCCCAACAAGGATTCCCATAAACATAAGAACATCATCAATATATGGAAGCATAAACAAGTAAAAGCAAGTTTCCATGTGAGAACCAGGAGGTGGATCATAGTTCCAAATGTCGAACCAGCGCAGTGCATCCCTTGCCTACCTTAATAAAAAGTATAACAAGTGTCTTTTCAGCCACTTGTGTACTACCACAATCATCCTACAAGATGAAATCATGAAAGTAACATGTGGTGCCAATGTTGCACACCAAAAATGATGTCGCATCCCCCAGAATCCACAAATAGATTGGCCAACAACAATGTTGCAAATTGCCTCAAGTACATCACAATACAAAATACAAGAAGGAAATACCATCCTTGGTACAATATGTTGCTCGTAAAAAATAAAGGAGAACAAATCATAAAGCATAAATATACATCCCCTATCATGTACTTTGGTCATTGAGTTGAAATGGCTCAATTGAAAATTCTCCCTTACTCCAAATGATTAGGGAAGTGGTTGTGACAACCTCTCCATCATCATCCAGGCTATGCCTCTCTCCATATGTTGATATACATCCTATTGGATGCCCTCCCAAGTGAACTCCTCCATCAAGGAATGATATGCTCAAAGTGCATGGAAAGAAAGACCACAAGTGTTGCATGTATATCTCTCTTCTTGTGCTTGAAAATCCAAGTCAAGAAGATCATATCATGGTAATAAATGTCTCCATCCACTACTCCATCACTCTCATCTCCTACATGCCCATCAGGTGCATCATATATGAAGTGATCCTGGGAACACTCCATCAAAAGACCCAAGCTCCTAAGTGACAGCGATGTTGGCCTTTGTAATAAAGCTCTTGTCATCTAATAGCTCCATCCTTTGACATCCCACATGTCAAAGTCATCATCAAACATAATGCTACTATCTGTGAGAGATCCCTCCCAAGGTGGAAGTATATAATAACCCAAAATTGGAACAACAACAATATTAAACAATACTGCTCATAAAATAACACATTTTAGCAAAGTAAGAGTAGGAGGCCAATATGGAGGCTCCTTAATCAGTTATACAATAGAAAATCAGTTTTAAAATGTGGCCCATACAATTTACAAGAGGAAAATAGAAGACTTATATGAAGAAAACCCTCAAAAAGAGGTGTTGTAACAATGTATTAGACTACAAAAGGGATTGGTAGTGTTATTTTAAAGAGTTGCAGCAGTTGTACATTACACTTCAGATCTGGAGCAGATATGTGTACAAAATATTAGATCTATATCAGATCTGTACACTAGAAGAGCTCCTCTACAAATTCCCCCCGGGGTTTTGTGCAAAACATGAAATACAAAGAGTAGATCTGAGGTCTAAAGTTGCAGATCTATAGTAATATTTAGAAATTTCTGAAGTAAAATACAATAATTAGCAGATCAGATCTGAACATAACATGGATTATATCTATAATCCATGGATCACCACAATGAAGGGCAGAACACCAACACTAGAGATATCTCCACCAAAAGTATGCCAAAACACCCTGCAATTGTATACTTGCAAATAACGTAGTCCTGGAAGGAAAAATACATTGTAGGCTCTAGTACTAGTTTGTTCTGATGCCAAGATCTGAAAATGTAGCTCCAAAGGTCTAATACTCTCTTACCAAGGGGATAAAAGACTCTCCCACTGAAAAGAGGCACTAGAATGGCCTAGATTTGAGTAGATCTAGCCTCCACTTGCTGCATCTTACAAGGACAACCCAACCCTCAGCAGGATCAGTGTTGTAGGTGTAAGGTGAAGCTTGGCCAAATTACTGATAGTGGACAAGATCAACAAGACCCCTCCAAGATATACTCAATGGAAGAGGTGGGATTCTCAATCATGAACACCTAGTGCTAAGAAGCACTATTCTGAGCTAAACAACAAGAGAATGATATATGTCTAAACAAACAATATATTCAGAAATGTAATATCATCAACAACCCTCTTCTGCTATCATCCTCTTCCTTTTATAGGATAAAATTATTGCAAAACCTTAAACCATCTCAATGATTTAGCTCCTTTCACATGGGTAGCCTCCATCTAAAACTGCGTTGTGCATCTAGGAGGTTCACTGCATCTAGACATCGTTGTTGATTTGGTCATGGTTGACCTAGTCAAATAGCTCAATCCCTTCCACACATGAGGGTGTTTTATTATAATAGCTCAAATTTAACCTTTTTCACATGGGGCATTGCTTTATTATCTATTTTAAGGAGTTTTTATTGTCCTCCTATAAACATTTATTCTTGCCATAAGATAATGAAACAAAATTGTATATTCCCATTAGCTTGGGCTAACTGGGAATATTATAGTCCTCCCCTCCAAACTGTTTCTTGTCCTCAAGAAACTGATAAGGTGAGTTTTGCAACTCTCTTCCTCTTCCATTTGTGACACACTCAAGTGATAAGCTTCCTCCATGAGCTGAGTGTTCATCAAACCAACCTTCCATGAATTTTTTCTCCAATGTTCTTATGAGATGTACATTATCCATCCCACAAGGAGTCAAGAACTCACATGAAACAAACATGGCTGAACCAATACTATCCCTGAAACATGTAGCATAAGGTACATGGAGATTCTTCATTCCATAAGGTACATACATGCTCCCCATCCTCCCTCCATACAAGCCCATAAAAATTACAAGTATATCATCAATGTATGGAAGTAAAACTGCATACAAGGAAACATAAATTTGAGCATGAGGAGGTGGGTCATAATCTCACATATGATACCAATGTAGTGCATCTCCTGCCTGCCTCAAATCAAGACATGTTAAGTGGTTTCCCCACCACTTACTTGCTGCACATGTCATATCACCATGGTTGAAAGTTTGATATGTTTGGTGTTTTTGGGAAACACCCATCATGAAAGAAAATCTCCCTTTGCACATCAAGGGAGTGGCCAAGTTCAGAAATTTTAGTGGCCCAACAATTTCCATGAGATTTACATGATACATTACTCCTTATAGGAGTTATGGCCTGCATAAAAATGGTAAAAGAACATGTACAATCAGAAAATAAAACTTGCTTTACATGATTAGATCTTTTACCAACATTCTCTCTCATACACATGGAGTTGTGCATGGATCTTTCTCCTCTTTCCAAGGAAGGAAGACATGGCTGAAATGACTCTTGCATAGAGTCCCATGTCTGCCCCAACTCCACATAGCTCATGCATTATTGAAAATGTTGATGTAGTTCTTCTTCCAAGCCTTCCCAATCAAAGCTCCCCATGATGATGTTGTAGATCCTCATGGAATGCATATGGTTGAAACAAAACTCTTTGTATGCTCCTTGTAGTATCTTATGCTTGAGCTTAGAATATTTAGATAAAAATATTCTACCATGATAATAGATGACTCCCCCTTGGACTAAGAAGCCCTCTTCATGTAGCTGGTAATCAAGTATCATACATGTGTGAAGATCTTTGCAATAATTCAATAGCAGTTGGGATTTCCAATACAAATCTACACTGCTTAACAATGACAGAACTAATGATGCATAAACAAAAGTTTTTTTCATGTTATTGATCCTCTCCTTGACATATCCTGTGCCAAAGGTGTGTGTTGGAAGGCTGTTCCTTCCATTCTGATCCTCCCACAGCGCAGAATCAGAAAAGAGATTGGGTGATGATGATAGGGGAAGAATATTTCCCTCCTCCTTGAGCTTACCCAAGTCTCCCAAAACTATAGCTTTGTCTTCAAGTGCTCCATTCCCTCCTCGATCTAAGTTGGGAGCAATATATTGTAAGGTCTTCCCCACAAAATCTGAATCAGGTGGCCTCCCAGGTGGTTTTCCACTAGATAATGAGGTTTCAGGGACCATCCTCATATGCATAATAGATGGGATCCTCATGTCCTTGCTTCCATTGCGAAAATTCAACTATGTTTCATGTGTGGACGTCACATGAAATTTGGAGACCACTTTTAGTGACGCAAGAGTGCCTCTGATTTGAGCATTTTCTACATTTTCTTCTCCTAGCAATAGTGGATCATCTTCTGCTATGTCAGCTTTGTGACCCCTCCTTTGTTCTGTCTCATTGTATATTTTCATAGACACATGCTGCTCATGTCTTCCATATGTAAAATCCCTTAGAACTTCTTGCAAATATGCAAGAGCCCCTCTAGTGGAAGCAATTGCTTCATCTCCATCTCCTAATGAAAACAGATCTCCTCCTGTTATCATAGGACTGAAGGACTTTCTTTGCTTTCTCTCTCCTATCTCCTCATCAGGGGATAATGCCTCATCATTAAGAGACCCTTTTCTTTGATCTCTTATTGAAGAATGAACCCTCATGTCTTCTCCTTGAGAAGAGATTTCTTGCTGAAGTGGCGCTTTTGCCTTTGGAAAATCATGCAGTAAATCTTCAACCCCTTCAACAATGTTTAGAAATGGAGTTGGCTTTATGGATTCTTCCAACTCATGCAAAGAATAAGATTTCTTGGGCTTGATTTGTTCTTCCCAATAAGTTTCAAACTGTCTTACATCAAATCTTTTCACTAGTCTCCTAGTGAACCTTGCATAAGAAGAGATATTTACACTTTTCAAGGAAGAAGACTCAAATAGCCACCAGGCATAAGCCTTACCTTGAAGATGCAGCGATACTATCCTCATGGATTCTTCTTCTGAAACTTGATGCAATTGGAAATATGTTTCAAGCTTCCTTACCCAAGATTTTACTAAGCTCTCAAGTGATCCATCAAAATTAGGTAGAGAGAATCTACCGAAAGTGTGCTACTTGAACACTCTTCTTCTACTATAGTTGATGGATCTTTCTTCTTTAAGTTAACAAAACTCTAGGAAATTGAGGTTATCCTTGAATCTATCTGATTGAGACAAATATTCTTGGAGATAATAATGAAGAAATTCCTTTGTTATTCCTCCTTTCCCTTCTTTCTTTGACAAGAAAGTAGGCATGCTCCAATGTTGTAGATCAGGTTGTGTCGCTGAATGCTCACACACATAGTAAGAAGTACTGGGGCTTCCTTGATGTAAAAATATTCTTGGGGGATCTACATGTCTTTCCCTCCTCATTACCTGGATTTCCCCTTTCATCTCATTCATAGCTTGAGAAAGAGTTTTAGAGAACTTTTCTCCTTTCAATCTTCCAAATAAAGGGGTTTTACCCTTTTCTTATGTGTCTTCAGTGTAATCATACTTCTTCTGTCTTCTTCTTACATACCTCCTCTATTTTTCAGTAAGAGGCTCTTCTTCTGTGAAAGGCATATTGGCTTCTTAAGAAAGCATGAGTTGTGCCAAGATGATGCTCTGATACCACTGTAATAACCCAAAATGGGAACAACAACAATATTAAAGAATATTGCTCAGAAAATAATGCAGTTTAGAAAAGTAAGAGTAGGAGGCCAATATAGAGACTCATCAATCACTTATACATTAGAAAATCAGTTTTACAATGTGGCATAGAATGTACAAGAGGAAAATAGAAGACTTATTTGAAGAAAACCCTCAAAAAGAGGTGCTGCAACAACATATTAGACTAAAAAAGGGCTTGAAAACGTTATTTTAAAGAGTTTTAGTAGTTGTATATTACACTTCAAATTTGGAGCAGATATTTATACAAGATATTAGATCTATATCAGATCTGTACACTAGAAGATCTCCTCTAAAAATTCCCCCTAGGGTTTTGAGCAAAACATGATATACAAAGAGTAGATCTGAGATCTAAAGTTGCAGATTTGCAGTAATATTCATAAAATTTTGAAGTAAAATACAATAATAAGAAGATAAAATCTAAACATAACATGGATTATATCTATAATCCATGGATCACCACAAGTTGACACGAAATTGTTTTCTAAGCCATGATTTCGAAGAAGAATACTGAATATTATCATCAATGTTCCCATATTCTTGATTATGAAGAAAACTATCTTAGTGAACTATATCACCCTTCAATCAAAAATTTCTTTTTGAATTCTTTACCAATTAATGCAATCAATTCTGAGCGAAATCTGTCAAATATTGAAAAAACCATTTCTATCGATATTTCGACCAAACCTGGCGTTGTAGAAAATATTCATGTCGGTTTATCTTGTTCTCCATCATAACTTGAATTATATCGCTCTCTATTTTGTGAATTTTGTGATGTATTTTCTTGGTCTTACGAGGAAATTCCAGGCATAGATACTAGTATTGTTGAGCACACTATTAATATGTATCCTAATGTCAAACTGGTGTGTCAATGGCTTCATCCTATTCATCCAAAGTAAGCCGTTGTCATCAAAGCAGAAGTTGAAAAACTTTTGCGTGCTGGTTTCATATACCCTATTCCGCTGACTGAGTGGGTTTCCAATATCATTCCTATTATGAAAAAGCAAGGAACCATTAAAGTGTGCATCGATTATCGGGATGTCAATATTGCTTGTCCAAAAGACAACTATCCTACTCCCTTTGTCGACTAGATTATTGACGATTGTGCCAGATGTGAAATTTTTTTGTTCATGGATGGATTTTTCGGCTACAATCAAATCAATATCCACCCAGAAGATCAACATAAGACAACATTCATCTGTCCCTGGGGCACATTCACTTATAGGAGACTACCGTTTGGTTTAAAGAACACTGGGGAAACTTTTCAGAGAGCAATTGATTATCCTTTCAATGACATCAAGCACATTGTTCAACCTTATCTAGATGATTTACCAGTGCATTCATGAAATCAGATTGATCACCTGATGCACTTGAGAGCCATTTTCTTACACTTCCGACACTACAAAATACGCCTCAATCCACATAAATGTGTGTTTTGTGTTGGTTCTAGTTGTTTTCTTGGATTCGTAGTCTCAAAAGAAGGAATTCGAATCGACCCATTGAAGGTTCAGGCCATTCTTGATTTTCCTGCGCCATCAAACTTACTTCAGATATAGAAACTTTAAGGAAAGGCTAACTTCCTAAGACGATTCATTCCAAACTACGCCGAAATGGCTAAAGGATTTACTCAACTATTGAAAAAATGGGTTACCTTCCATTGTGACCAAGTTGCGCAAGCTTCTTTTGATGCTTTCAAGGACACTCTTGTCTGAGCGTCATTAATGTATCCCCCTAATTATCAAAATGATTATTTCCTCTATATCGCCATGGCCGAAATGACCATTACTATGGTATTGGTCCAAGTAGAAAATGGAATTGAACATCCGATCTATTATTTGAGTTGTAATCTCAATGATACGGAAGTTAAGTATTCATACATAGAAAATCTTGCCTTTGCAGCTATTCTAGTTGTCTAAATATTTCGCCATTATATCTTCCTCCGAAAAACCACTATCATTTCGGATTGCAACCCCATGACTTATATCTTATCATGTCAATTGCTGGGGGGGGAATATTCAAAATGGATTGTCATTTTGTAGGAATTTGATTTTGAATTCATCAAATCCAAGTCAAAGAAGTCTTTACTTTTGGCTGAGCTTATCTATGACCTTCCCTCTGATAGTATGACAACTACGTCGAAACCATCAATTCCTGACGAGTCTCTGTTTCTGATCAGATCATCTGATCCTTGGTATGGGTATTTCATCATTTATCTCCAAACTCAAACTTTTCGACCTGATACCTCTTGCTCTGAACAGTGACGTATTCGATACCAAGCTAATGATTATCTGATTGTCAGCGATACACTTTATCTTCATGGTGTCAATACCATTTTAAGGAGGTGCCTCATTCATGAGGCGATGAAAAATGTGTTAAATGATTGTCATGTTGGGGCTTGTGGTGGACACTTATCTGGATATGCTACCGCGCAGAAGATACTATGCGCTGGTTACTTTTAGCCTACTATTTTTCAAGACTGCATCCTCGTGGTTAGAAGTTGTCATGCATGCCATATTTTTTATCGTAAAATCTGCAACCACCAGTGCCAATGCATCATGTTGTCTCTACTGAACCATTTACGAAATGGGGTATTGACTTCATGACCTGTAACCCTCCTTCATCCGGGGTGCATGGTTATATTATTGTCGCAGACGACTATTTTACCAAATGGGCCGAAGCGATGCCTACATTCAACAACATAGGACAAACAGTTGCATTGTTTTGATTCAACCACATTATTGCACGGTTTGGGGTCCCACAGTTTGTTTAAGCCTCAAAAATCGCTACTTCAAACATTGGGGGAACACTACCAGGTGGGACCTTAGCGGCATTAGGATAATATTACTAGTTGGATATGAGTGGCTACGACTAGATTTATAGGACCGGTTTCATAATAACTTAAATGGGTTGGTAATGGAATGATTGAATGAAGAGGAAAATAGGACTAAATATTTGAAATAAAACTATTTAAACTAACTTAAAATAGTAAGATAATTCTAAACCCTAACTTAGGGCATCAAATGTGAATACAACTTTAATTGTTTAAGTGTATATAACAAAGATATAATATAACAATTAGAAATATGCGGTAACAAATAAATATAACTTTGTTTAAGAAATTAATCATGTTATTGTACGGTTGGGGTCCCACAGCAAGCCTCAAAAATCGTTGCTTCAAACATTGGGGGATAACCACCCAGTCGTGACCTTAGGACAGCTCCTTTTTCGTTTAGTGTGGTGGCTCCGACTGGATTTATAGGACCAGTTTCCTAGTAATTTAAATGGGTTGGTAATGGAATGATTGAATTAAGGGAAAATGGGACGAAATGACTGAAATAAAACTATTTAAACTAACTAAAAACAGATAAGATAATTCTAAAACTAACCCGGGCATCAAATGTGAATACAACTTTAAATTGTTTCAATTAACCAATAACCATGAAAATGTATTATAGCTTAATTGAAATATGCAGTAACAAATAAAGATAACTTTGTTTAAGAAATTAAAAAGAGTTATAATAACATATTGCATTCATCATTATATATCGTTTGCATATACTGTAAAAGATAAATATTTCTACACACTCAGAAATGATATGTATAAAGAAATATTGTAAAGAGAATACACATAAACGATAGCAATTTAAAAGAGAATATCACATAACATAAGAAAACTAACAGTGATTAGATAGAAATACCATATCCATCTTGATAATTTCCAATGCAATCTGATATCCAAATCCAGCAACTTCAATGTAAAATCAACTCCAAGATACAGAAATGAAATTCTTAAAGACAATTTCGCACAGAATCACCAGATGTGATCCTTTATAAAAACATAAGAGTCAATGGAGTACAAAAATGTAATCTCCAAGTCAAAATATTACAAATTCAAGACCCCTTTCTAAATGCATGAAAATGGTTTAAATAGGTACTTAACAAAATAACTAAAACTATTCCTACAATCTATCTAAATCAAAAACATCTAGAACAGAAATGCGATCTTGAGGTGAACCGATTCATTGATTATCTGTTGCATTTGATGTGCCCAGATGGAAAATTTTGAGCATTTCCTTCACTTCTTCTGGATGACTAAGCTTTGAGTGCAACCGCCCTGTATATGTGGCATCAGAGAATTCAGGAATGATGCAATCGATGGCATTTGAAAGAATTTTTATTGCTGTTTGCTAACTATGCGGCTTGATAAGATAGATCCACATTGTATCCCATGATATTCCTTGTAGTTGGCCAATTTGCTGATTTTTATTGATTATCTCTTGTTTCCATCTGTGATCAGTTTCTTTTACCTTAGGTAATTGGCCAGGGGTACAATCTGAAATTAAATTGATTACATATAGGTTATCATTCACCAGCTGTGTTATATTGTTCATAATACTTTTAGCTCTGGATGTAGCTCTTTCTGCTTTGATTAAACGCTGTTCCCATTCTGCAAAAATAAATTCTTTATGTCTGTCCATAATCCTGGGAAGATTTGATTTTCTTCCTGATTATGAGTCTTGCCATAAAATAAATTCAGAGATATTTTCATTAGCTTCATCAAATTCAATTTTAAGACTGACTCCTTCATCTACTAAGGAAGATGTTAATTCACATAGAGATTCTGCTTCTGCAACCTTTAGAAAAAATTCAGTTAATTGCTGAGACAATAACTTGTTTGTCTCTAGGGCTTCATTTTTGAATTGATCCAAATTAGGATAATTCTTAAACTTGTTTAATTTAGATTGAAACATCTTCTCTTGCTCAATCTTTGAAGTCTTCTCATTTTTCAGAAGAGCCTGTAATTTTGCTATTTCTTGATTTAGCTGTTGTTGCTTTACTAAAGTCTGTTGGTCGATCTTTTCCTTTTCAGCAACAAGCTGCCCTTCTAATTGTTTGGATTTGAGCTCTCCATCCTGCAATCGCTGTTCTAACTGAATGATTTTCTGCTGGTTCTTTGTAACCTGTTCTTCTAACATGGCTATTTGCACATCCTTTTGTTTCATTAATTGTGTAACTTTAGAGGCCTTGTCTATTATAGCAGCACTATAGGCACCTGTATATTGGGATAATTTGGTGAGATCCTCAGATGGATTCACCTTAGCATTCTTATAAACAATATTCATATATTCCACCTGCGATGTCAAAAGTGCATCTTGATCAGTTCTCCTCCTTTTCCTCTGTTTTCTCACAACAACCCTATGTTTAGGACTGTAAAATATATCCAGAGAAGGGATTTCTGCTATCTTCAACATGATTTCACCTGTGGCATTTTCAAGAATGATTTCTATATCCTGGTCTTTCAGATCATTAACTTGGGAATTATTCTGTTGTCCTATTTGTTGGGCAAATTGTTCATTGGCTCAGCAAATGAGGAGAAACTATAAGTTTAGTAGCTTCAACTACTACTTTAGTAGCTTCCTCTCCTCCAAGTTGAGAATTTGGATTATTGCTTATATCTATTTTTGGTGCCTGTTCAATATTCTTACTGTCTATGCCTCCCTTTTCAGTATGCACATTGGCATCAGTGCTTGTGCTTTCTTTTCTTGCCTAGGCCGAAGACTGTTGTACATCAATTTTAGCAGTTATTTCTGTCTTTTCAGTATCAACTTTGCTACTAATATCTTCCTTTTGTAAAACAGGATTAGTTCCTGTTACTTATTTTCCAGATGTATTATCTGTTTCCTTCTATTGTGATTCATATTACTGTATCGAAACTATCAACTGATCTAGAGGAACTTTGAGTAACCTTTGACTTCTAAATAAATAAAAATTATTCATTTCTTCGGCCTGAAGTTTGGACTCGGCCAAATCAAAAAATTGGGACATTTTATCTACATAAACAAACAAATCATCAAACACATTTGGTTCATGTTCGAACTGAGCAATTGAAACAGAAGTAGTAAAATCATATGCCACCTTCCTAGGATCATATTGCCTCCCTAGGATTGTTGAAAGCTTGAGATTGGTTAGCTTACCAACTTCTTTTTCAGCATGGAAAAAATTACTAAGAGTATAGTCACCACATTTAAAAGGAAAAGTAGGCCACATAAGCTTCTTGTTGTTCTTCAAAGTTCTAGACATGCCTTCTACTGTCAACTAATAAGAAATTTCTTGTGCTAACAGTTTGTCTGGAACATATGAAGGAAGGATGTCTGGTTCTACAATACTTCCGAAAACTATAATATATGTGAAATTCTCCTCTTCGAACCAATCTCCAATTGAGGACAAATCAACTTTAGCTTTGTCGGAAAGCCTAGGAGGGAATTAGCCAAAAATGGTTTGATAAATCGGAATAAGAAAACCGTGACAGACTCTGTAAACATGGCTTTTGAAATGCCCCTTCCATAAGAACTTGTGATATATATGAATTGGAACAGGATCTTTATGGGTCCATTTCCATCCTAATATGGGGAATTCAAAATTGAAACAAAGGGCATCTAGGATATAAGCACAAAAATAAAAAGGAGTGGAATTTCCTGAATTTCTATCTTTCCTATACTCAAGAATTCGGTTGGCTATCTTATCAGAAAGAATGACAGCCCAATCCACTATCTCGGAACTAACAGTAGAATGTATTAATGGCACCATTTGTATAGAAAATCTAGTTGAGTTATCATTCCCAAACAATCTACACATCATTGCTGCAGCATAACAGTATGGAGGCAAAAGAGACTCCATAAATACATACCTGATGCCTCATGTCTGTGCTTTTCAGGAACCCTTCTCCATTCTTTAATTGGTTCTGACTGATTTTCATGATTCACAGCAAATTCCTTGATGAAATCTTTGTTATAAATTTTATGTGGATCTGGAAGGTGGTACATTGCATTAATGTCCTCTGGTTTGAATGACCCGAATATTGCTCCAAAAGCTGAAACAAAGGTTCTGTCTTTGATAGCCACATTATCAATTACCCACCTAATAACATCTTAATATGGAAAAATGTTTAAGTAAAAAAAGAACTCGGTGCGAGAAATAGGTTTTCTAATGCACTAAGAGGATTTTCGAGCGCCCCTTACTCTGTAACTTTAGGGTTTTCCTTTTCAAGCAAGTTATATACATTTTCCCATGTCATCTTACCAAATCTCTGGCATGAGGTATCTGTAACCAGCTTAAGCTTTGCTGGTTTTTCTTTAGGCGGCATAGTAAACATAGGAGCTTTTGCAGCGATGGTGGCTTTTGATTTCCTGGATCTTTTCAACATTTCAATATCGGGCAATGTTTCCCTCGTTCTGCAAATGAAAGAATTGGACATTCTATTTTTCTGCAACAAGTAAAAGCTTTCAGCCGAGGTGAAAACAAAATAATGAAAACAACTATACAAAAGGATTTATTCATTGATTTTCATTTATTATTTTCGTGGTTAAAACTTAAATGCCTTCTAGGTAGTCACATTCACGCATTCAAAACAAAATAAATCGTTATTATTTTTTTTATTTTCAATTGATGATAACGTACAATCAGAGATCGACATATTTTGAAATAAGTGAAAAATATTACCTTTTAAATGCTTGGGATGCTATGAATAAATAATATATGAATATTAAGTTGTATTTGCATCGCAATTTCTTTTAAAGGAAAATGAAATAACACAATAAGATTTATGTCGAATTTCAATTTGTGAAGATCACATCAGAGATTTTCAAATGGAATGAATCGTTAAAGAGTTTCTGCTTAATAAACTTATAATGATTTACATTTTCCTTAAGGTTTCAAAAGATCATGCAAATGTTTTGAACAAATTTTCAAAGTTTAACATTTTATTTTAAACTATCCAAAATTGTAATAATTTCCTTGAAAATTCTTATTTACACAAAATAAGTATTTATAACATTCTTTCCAAGACAATTTTCTAATAGTAAAAAGTCAATCAAAGACTATTAACAACCTTTATTTACAAAAATAAATAAAAATTGCAGAAAGGAATATGTACAAGTAAGAAGGGGTTACCTCCTTATGAAAATAATTTCTTTAAGATAAGCCCATTTACAGGAAGAGATTCTCTCTTTCCTATTAAATCTTGAAGTATGAATGTATATGAGCCTATCTTTTCAGCAATCTGAAATGGTCCAAGCCACATTTTCTGAAATTTGGTATGCTTACCTTTTTCTTCATGTGCTTTATCCCATTTCAGAACAAGATCACCAATTGAAAAAAAATTTGAGCCGGTGGAACTTGAATCAAAAGAAGATTTTACAAGTTTTTGATGTTTTTCATTAATATCTTTTACTTTCTCTCTATCTTCTTCTAATTTAAGGATTTGATCAAATCTCAACTGAACGGATGAGGAAGGATTTTCTTCAATGAATTGCACTAGGGCTAATGATGGAAGAGCTAGATTTGATGGTATCACAACTTCTTTACCATAAAATAAATTGAAAGGTGAAGTTCCTATAGAAGCTTTAAGAGTAATACGATCAGCCCATAATGCAAAGATTAAAGACTTGTGCCAATTCTTTTGATTTTGATCAATGGTCCTTTTAATGATTTTGATGAGATTTTTGTTAGTGGATTCAGCTAAACCATTACCTTGTGGATAATAATTTGCTGAATATTTCAATTTAAAACCTCTTTTGATTGCAAATTCCATTATACTATTTCCAGAAAAATAAGATGCATTGTCAAAGACAAGAGCGTTAGGTACACCAAACCTGGTAATGATGAATTGATCGATGAAATAAATAATTGCATCAGAATTGGCTACCTTTAGAGGAATTGCTTCTACCCACTTTGTGAAGTAATCTGTTGCTGTAAGGATGTATTTGTGCTATTTGGAAGAGTGAGGTACTATCTCACCAATTATTTCAAGCCCCCATTGCTCAAATGGTTGCTCAATGTTTACTGGTTGCAAAGGAAAAGTTGGCTTCCTTTGTCTTCCACTAGTAGTTTGACAAATTTTGCACTTCCTCACATAATCATGTGTATCTTTGAAAAGGGTAGGCCAATAATATCCAGCATGGATGATTTTGTGAGCTGTGGTATCACCTCCAAAATGACCTCCTGCTGGTCCATCATGTAATTCCTGCAATACCTTTTTTGCTTCAGTCTTTTCAAGACATCTTAATAGGATTGAATCATAATTCTTTTTGAATAACACATCATCAATGATTTCATATTTAGTAGCCTTCAATCTTAAAGCACGTTTATTCTTATAGCTGAGATTAGAAGGAGCATACCCATTTTTCAAGTAAAATATCAGATCAACATACTGAGATTCAGAATCTGTAACACTTATCTGACTTACTTGAACAACATTTTCTGGATCTTGATTTTCTGGTATGTTATGAGCTCCTGCTAATAATCTGCAAAAACCTTGTCCTCTAACAATCTTTGCTGGTTTAATATCAATATCATATTCTTGCAAAGCTGTCACCCAATTAGCCCTTTTTTCTCCTACTTCTCTTTGAATTAGTAATTGTCTTACTGCAGAGAATGGGACAATAACCTTTTTGTGTGTTTTTAAGAGAAAAGACCTAAAATGTTTGATTGACTTAAATACAGCGAAGGCTTGTTTTTCAACATCGGAATAATTCAGCTCAGATCCTTGCAGATTCGAGCTGAAGAAAGAAATTGGTGCTTCAATTTGTTGATCATTGAGATATGTTAAAACAACAACATAGGATGTTTCGGTTGCCAAAGTATATAGAATAAAATCTTTAGAAAAATTGGGAGTATTTAATGCAGGTGCATCAATGATTACCTTTTTGATCGCATCAAAGGCTTCTTTTTCCTTATATCCCCATTTGAATACCGAATTTTTCTTAATCATATTCTGCATAGGTAAAACAATTTGAGAAAAATCTGGAATGAATCTTTTTACAAAATTAATCTGACCTAAAAATGATTGCATGGAATTTTTATTATGAGGTAAAGAAATATCAGAAATTTCTTTAACTCTGTCAGGATCGATATATATACCATCTTTTGACACAACAAACCTTAAGAGTTTTATTTGATCGAGAGAAAAAAAGGATTTCTTTGGGTTTAAGGAAATACCAAACCTTCTACATCTTTCAAATATTTGTTTCAGATCATGTAGATGATTGGATCTCTTTTTTGAATAAACTGTTATGTCATCAAGATAAATAACAACTTATCTATTAATCAGACCCTTAAATGCTATGTCCATGGCTCTCTGGGAAGTAGTTCCTGAGTTTACTAAACCAAAAGGCATTTTCTGATAAGCATAAGTTCCCCATTTGGTTTTGAAAGTGGTTTTCAACCTATCATCTGGATGTACTAAAATTTGATTATACCCTGAAAATATATCAAGGAAGGACATGAGTTCAGAACCAACTACCTTTTGGAGAATTTGCTTCATGGTTGGCAATGGGAAATTGTCTTTTTGACATGCCTTGTTTAAATTCCTGAAATCAATACAGATTCTAATATCACCATTTTTCTTCCTGACAGGTACCATGTTGGAAACCCAATTGGAATGCCTTACAGGAAAAATAATTTTGGCTTTCAAAAGTTTATTGAGTTCTATTTTGATTTGATCCTCAAGATTTGGATGAATCTTTCTTAACTTCTGTTGAACAGGCTTAACATCAGATAGCATTGGAATTGTGTGTTGAATTACAAAAGCATCATAATTCTTTAAATCCTCATAACTCCAAGAGAAGACATTTTTATATTTACTCAGAAGTTTAATAAAAGCATATCTTTCTTCTGGAGTTAAATTGAGTCCTAGATTAACATTCCGAGGTTTAGAATCAGAGCCAAGATTAACTAATTCAAACTTCAAAGTTGAACTTTGAAGTTTAGCATTAGTAACTTTCTTGAATCTGTCTTTAATATCATAAAGATCCTCAAGTTTAACAACAGATTTAGGAATTAGATTTTCATTATTTCTTGAAGTAATTTGCAGATCATGATCATCTTCATCAATAATTTGTTCATCATATGATTTCTCAGAAGTTAAGAAATTCAAAATATCTTGATCATGGTAGAATACTCTCTAGTTAGTAATATTGTCTGGGACAGATGGGCGAAAAATCAACTCTACTGAAAATCTATCAGGACTGCAATCTTCAGTAGGAAGGAGGTTGGACGCAACATTAGCTAATAAGTCAGCTAATGTGTTTTGATTTCTAGGAATAGAAGAGATATTAAATGCTAGAAATTGAGTGGTAAGGTCCTGTACTAGGGTTTGATAATGTTTGAGATGTCCTGAAAGACAATGGATGGTATTCCTTACTTGTCTTATGACAATTTCGGAATCTCCATATACTTTCAAGTATTTTACATTTAACCCTATAGCCTTATAAAGCCCTTGAATCAAGGCTTCATATTCAGCAGTATTATTAGTGCACTCAAATTCTAATCTACATGATAGCATGGTTTTCTCTCCTTCTGGATCAATTAGGATGCATCCTGCTCCTGCTCCATCACTAGATTTTGATCCATCAAAATATAATGACCAAAATAAAGTTCTATCTATAGGTTTATCTACAAATGAATCAGAAATATTAACAATTATAGAAGAATCAGATTGTGAAACATTTTCAATTTGAGAAACAAAAGTATTTACAGAAAAAGGTGATTGTGGTGCAGTAAAATTTCCAAGAAATGACTCAGCAGAATAACCTCCAAGAATATTATTGTTGAAATCTACAGGTTCGTTTGGTTGTTCAAATTCAGTTACAGTGTGCGTCATATGTTTTTCTCGCTCGATTTTTATTTGATTTGGTTTCCCTTTGTAGGGAAGCCACATATGTGAAAAATCGGTTGAGAAATAGTCATTAAGTTTCACAGACCAGTCTCTGCTCAGGACTAACCCATAGAATTCAGGAATATCTGCAATTAGAATATCAATTCTTTGGACAATCCTAGGATCGGAAGCTAGTTTGATGGTAACTGAATTTATTTCTCCAATAACTTGAACTTTAGAGCGATCCAATTGTATAATGTGAACAACAGACTTCCGAGGTTCGATATTCAATTTAGCACAGACTGAAGAAGGCATTATATTAGAGGATGCTCTAGAATCAATTAAACAATTATGCAAATTCTTATTGTAGATTTCATAAGTCAACAGAAATGGAGGTGTCTGAGAATTTGATCTTTCTCCAATAAGAACAGTGTCTGTTGCATCTACTTTGTCTGGTGGCTTACCAGTCCCTTTAGCTGCTTTAGCTACTAGACCGCTTGGTAGAGGAGCAATAGGTGTAGCATTTAACTCTTTTAATAATAGCTTTTGTTGATGTTTAAGTTTGTTGAGTTCATGTAATGAAATATTCTCTTTAGTCTTTTTCATGTCCTCAACAATATTATAATCCATTGGATCGGATACCACTAGAGTCTTAGATGATGTTGTAGGAGGATTGGGAGATGATGGCTGATTCTAAGTGGGTAAGGGAGAAGCTCTGTTTGCAGGGGTTTTGTCTTTGGTACTCGGAATTGTAGTTTTCTTCTTTGGAACAGTTTGAACAGGTTCCGATGTAGATTTGCTTCTTGTACTCACAGGCATAGCTTCTTGTTCCATTTCACTATCCGAATTAGGGAGAATGAAATCCCACATTCCATTTAGTTCAGCTATTTCTTCCATTTCATCTTCTTCATCTGACACTAGAGGAGTATCTTCCTCCTCTTTGTCTTCTGATTCTGCATTAGAGATTACATTGGGAGGTTTTGATTCAGCTTGATTTCTCTTGAAATTTCTAAATGGTCTCTTTGTATAAGTCTCTGCTACTTGCTTTTTGATTTCAACCATCTCATTAGACATGGTTTTAAGGACTTTCTGTAGACCCTCCATGTCATATGGATCTCTTGGTGTCTTTTTCTTGGAATCATCTTTAAAAGTGACTTTCTTTGATTTTCTTTCCTCAATAGCATTTTTCTTATCTAGAGCAATCATTCGTTTTTCAACTGAAATAGCTTCTTTCATATTCTCAGCTAAAGTCAGTTTTGCAGCTCTATCTACGAAAATTGCTATGTTTGAGGGAAAAGCATTAATATACCATTCACTTCTAACCTGTTCACTAGGTTTAGATGTTGTAGGGATCTTATTCAAGAGTTTATTGAATCGAGAGTTAAAATCTTTAATGGGTTCCTTGGGTTGGGTCTTTAAATTGGAGAGATCGTTGATTAGGGTAGCAATTGATCTATCATATCCATATTTAGTTAAAAATTGCTCTTCAAACATGTCCCAACTTGGGATCGAATCTAAAGGTAAAGAAAAGTACCAGGATCTTGTTGTCCCTTGCAAGGTATAGGAAAATAATATGACTACAACATCTTCATGCTCTACTTGATTTAAATTTATAGCAAGCATAAAGTTATTGATATGTTCTTCCTCTTGTATACCAGTATTTGGACTAAACTTTGGCTACCATTTTTTAGGATGATCAGGTAGATCATGCAAAGGTGCAGCCATATTTACAGCTCCCAGTCTAGTCCATGGTATTTGTGCCATTGTTGTGATGATGGTAGAAGAACTAGAAGTGAAAATTGGTGTATGAGTAGTAACAATTGAAGTACTGGAAGAGACAATTGATGTTTGAAGAGATGTAGCTTGAGCAGATGATGATGATGAGACTACTGCACTTTTCTGATTTGGAGCTTGGGAAACAGATGATTGAATATGCGATGAAGAACTAATACCACTTTCTGTTTCTGATGGAGTTTTTCTTGTTTTGAATCTACTAGGTATAGGAAATTATTTTGGGGAAATTCCAAGTTTTTCACTCTGTGATCTAGTGAGAGGTCTGGAAGAAACAAACTGCGAGGTGACACTACCTTCAAATAATTCTGATTCTTCTAATGATAATGAGAATCCTTGAAGTTTATGGACTAAAGCTTCAACTTCAGGGGATTCAGGAGGCAGATTATCTGATTGATGCGAGAATTTGGTAGTGGGTGTTTGAATACTTTTATCAATTTCTTCTCTAGTGATTTGAGATGTGGAAGAAATTGAAGGTGATGAGGGTGTTGTGCTCTTAGAATGGCTTTCGGATTTGGATTTATCTGCCATTGATATCTTTGGCCCTCCTTCTAGCGCCAAAAATGTTGAAGCCTTGAAAATCGCTGCTTCAAACATTGGGGGATAACCACCCGGTCGGGACCTTAGGACAACTCCTTTTCCGTTTTGTGTGGTGGATCCGACTGGATTTATAGGACCAGTTTCATAGTAATTTAAATGGGTTGGTAATGGAATGATTGAATGAAGGGAAAATGGGACTAAATGACTGAAATAAAACTATTTAAACTAACTTAAAACTGATAAGATAATTCTAAAACTAACTTGGGCATCAAATGTGAATACAACTTTAAATTGTTTCAATTAAACAATAACCATGAAAATGTATTATAGTTTAATTGAAATATGCAGTAACAAATAAAGATAACTCTGTTTAAGAAATTAAACAGAGTTATAATAACATATTACATTCATCATTATATATCGTTTGCATATACTGTAAAAGATAAATATTTCTACACACTCAGAAATGATATGTATAAAGAAATATTGTAGAGCGAATAGACATAAACGATAGCAATTTAAAAGAGAATATCACATAACATAAGAAAACTAACAGTGAATAGATAGAAATACCATATCCATCTTGATACTTTCCAATGCAATCCGATATCCAAATCCAGCAACTTCAATGTAAAATCGACTGCAAGATATAGAAATGAAATTCTTAAAGGCAATTTCACACAGAATCACTAGATGTGATCCTTTATAAAAAATATAAGAGTCAATGGAGTACATAAATGTAATCTCTAAGTCAAAATATTACAAATTCAGGACCCATTTCTAAATGCATGACAGGGGTTTAAATAGGTACTTAACAAAACAAAATAACTAAAACTATTCCTACAATCTATCTAAATCAAAAAATGTAGAACAGAAATGCGATCTTGAGGTGAACCGACTCATTGATTATCTGTTGCGTTTGATGTGCCCAGATGACAGATTTTGAGAATTTCCTTCACTTCTTCTGGATGACTAAGCTTTGAGTGCAACTGCCATGTATATGTGGCATCAAATAATTTAGGAATGATGCAATCAATGGCATTTGAAAGAAATTTTATTGCTGTTTGCTGACTATGCGGCTTGATAAGATAGGTCCACATTGTATCCCATGATATTCCTTGTAGTTGGCCAATTTGATGATTTTTATTGATTATCTCTTGTTTCCATCTATGATCAGTTTCTTTTACCCTAGGTAATTGGCCAGGGGTACAATCTGAAATTAAGTTGATTGCATATAGGTTATCATTCACCAGCTGTGTTACATTGTTCATCATACTTTTAGCTCTGGATGTAGCTCCTTCTGCTTTGATTAAACGCTGTTCCCATTTTGCAAAAATAATTTCTTTATGTCTCTCCATAATCCTGGGAAGGTTTTCTTTTCTTCCCGATTCCGAGTCTTGCCATAAAAGAAATTCAGAAAGATTTTCATCCGCTTCATCAAATTCAATTTTGAGACTGACTCCTTCATCTACTAAGGAAGATGTAATTTCACATAGGGATTCTGCTTCTGCAACCTTTAGACAAAATTCATTTAATTGCTGAGATAATAGCTTGTTTGTCTCCAAGGCTTCATTTTTGAATTGATCCAAAATAGGATAATTCTTAAACTTGTCTAATTTCGATTGAAACATCTTCTCTTGCTCAATCTTTGAAGTCTTCTCATTTTGCAGAAGAGCTTGTAATTTTGCTATCTCTTGATTTAGCTGCTGTTGCTTTTCTAAAGTCTGTTGGTTGATCTTTTTCTTTTCAATAGAAAGATTCTCTTCTAATTGTTTGGATTTGAGCTCTCCATCCTGCAATTGCTGTTCTAACTGAATGATTTTCTGCTGGTTCCCTGTAACCTGTTCTTCTAACATGGCTATTTGCAAATCTTTTTGTTTGATTAATTGTGTGACTTCAAAGTCCTTGTCTATAGTAGCAACACTATATGCACCTACATATTGGGATAATTTGGTGAGATCCTCAGATGGATTCACCTCAGCATTTTTATAAACAATATTCATAAACTCCACTTGTGATATCGAAAGTGCATCTTGATCAGTTCTCCTCCTTTTCCTTTGTTTTCTCACAACAACCCTATGCTTAGGAATGTAAAATATATCCAGAGGAGGGATTTCTTCTATCTTCAACATGATCACCTGTGGGATTTTCAGGAATAATTTATATATCCTGGTCTTTCAGATCATTAACTTGGGGATTATTCTGTTGTCCTATTTGCTGGGAAATTTTTTCATATTGGCTCAGCAAATGAGGAGAAACTATAAGTTTAGCAGATTCAACTACCTCTTTAGCAGCTTCCTCTCTTCCAAGTTGAGAATCTGGATTATTGTTTATATCTCTTTTTGGTGCCTGTTCAGTAATCTTACTGTCTGTGCCTCCCTTTTCAGTATGCACATTGGCATCAGTACTTGTGCTTTCTTTTCCTGCTTGGGCCGAAGACTGCTGTACATCAATTTTAGCAGCTGTTTCTTTCTTTTCAGTATCAACTTTGTTGCTAATATCTTCCTTTTGTAAAACATGATTAGTTCCTGTTACTTCTTTTCCATATGTATTCTCTGTTTCCCTCTGTTGTGATTCATTTTCCTGTATAGAAACTCTCAACTGATCCAGAGGAACTTTGAGTAACCTCTGACTTCTAAATAACAAAAAATTATTCATTTCTTCGGCCTGAAGTTTGGACTTGGCCAAATAAAAAACTTGGGACATTTTATCTACAAAAACAAATAAATCATAAAGTAGTAAAATCATATGCCACCGAGCAATTGAAACAAAAGTAGTAAAATCATATGCCACCTTCCTAGGATCATATTGCCTCCCTGGGATTGTTGAAAGCTTGAGATTGGTTAGCTTACCAAATTCTTTTTCAGCATGAAAAAAATTATTGAGAGCATAGTCACCACATTTAAAAGGAAAAGTAGGCCACATAAGCTTCTTGCTGTTCTTCAAAGTTCTAGACATGCCTTCTACTGTCAGCTGATAAGAAATTTCCTGTGCTAACAGTTTGTCTGGAACATACAAAGGAAGAATGTGTGGTTCTAAAATACTTCCAAAAACTATGATATATGTGAAATTTTCCTCTCCGAACCAATCTCCAATTGAGGACAAATCAACTTTAGCTTTGTCAGAAAGCCTAGGAGGGAATCGGCCAAAAATGGTTTGATAAATCAGAATAAGAAAACCGTGACAGACTCTGTAAACATGGCTTTTGAAATGCCCCTTCCATAAGAACTTGTGATATATATGAATTGTAACAGGATCTTTAGGGGTCCATTTCCATCCTAATATGGGGAATTCAAAATTGAAACAAAGGGCATTTAGGATATAAGCACAAAAATAAAAAGGAGTGGTATTTCCTGAATTTCTGTCTTTCCTATACTCAAGAATTATGTTGGCTATCTTATCAGAAATAATGACAACCCAATACATTATCTCGGAACTAACAACAGAATGTATTAATGGCACCATTTGTATAGAAAACCTAGCTGAGTTATCATTCCCAAAAAATCTACACATCATTGCTGCGGCATAATAGTATGGAGGCAAAAGAGACTCCACAGAGTACATACCTGATGCCTCGTGTCTGTGCTTTTCAGGAACCCTTCTCCATTCTTTAATTGGTTCTGACTAATTTTCATGATTCGCAACAAATTCCTTGATGAAATCTTTGTTATAAATTTTCTGTGGGTTTGGAAGGTGGTACATCGCTTTAATGTCCTCTGGTTTGAATGACCCAAATATTGCTCCAGAAGCTGAAACAAAGTTTCTGTCTTTGATAGCCACATTATCAATTACCCACCTAATAACATCATAATATGGAAAAATGTTTGCCCGAGCTGCAAATCGGTGCAGAAATGAGTTTGCTAATGCACTAAGAATATTTTCAGAATCAGAGTCTGAGTTGTCTTCGTCAGGAACTGTAGCCTTAGCTTCAACAACCTTAGGGTTTTCCTTTTCAAGCAAGTTATATAAATTTTCCCATGTCATCTTACCAAGTCCCTGGCATGAGGTATCTGTAACTAGCTTAAGCTTTGCTGGTTTCTCTTTAGGTGGCATAGTGAACATAGGAGCTTTTGTAGCGATGGCGGCTTTTGATTTCCTGGATCTTTTCGACATTTCAGTATCGGGCAATGTTTCCCTCATTCTGCGAATGAAAGAATTGGACGTTCTATTGTTCTGTAACAAAGAAAAGCTTTCAGCCAAGGTGAAAACGCAATAATGAAAACATCTATACAAAAGGATTTATTTGCTAATTTGCATTTATTATATTCATGGTTCAAACTTAAATTCCCTCTAGGGAGTCACATTAATGCATTTAATAACAAAACAAATCGTTATTATTTGTTTTATTTTTGAATTAATGGTAACGTACAATCAGAGATTGGCATATTTCGAAATAAGTGTAAATATATTACCTTTTAAATCTTTGGAACGCGATGAATAAATAATATATGAATATTAAGTTGTATTCGCATCATGATTACTTTAAAGGAAAATGAAATAACACAATAATAATTATGCCAAATTCTGATTGCAAAGATCGCATCGGGGATTTTCAAATGGAATGAATCGTTAAAGAGTTTCTCCGATGATCCGATTGCGATGAGGTGGGGTCCGCCGCATCAGAGTCTTTCAACCAAATGAATATAATATTTTAATTCTCCGAAATGCGATTGCGATGAATCACATCGCATCGGAAGTATGCAAAACAAACATAACACTTTAAAGCTTATCCGAAATGCGATTGCGATTGAGTTCCATCGCATCGGAGTTTTACAAAGTGAAAATAGAATTTAAAGATTTCTCCGATTTTTCGATTTGCGATCACTGTACACATCAAATATTTTTTTTTTTTACAAATTCAGTTGCTGTTTACTATTCCAAAAAAGGGAGGCAATGCTCCAGAATTACAGAGAAGTATTGGCATGGGGAAAGCCAATTGTCGAAGTTTTTTGACTCAATTTCTTTTTTACATCTGGCTGAATTTTCAGAAAGTAAAGGAGCAGAGGTATATATTCTAATGAACTGGAGTAGCAAAAGACTGAATTTTCATTTCATGATTGAAAATTGAGAGGATGATGAAATTTGCGCCCAAGGAAATCTTCAACTGTTTCAAAAAGCAGCGCTGCCAAAGTTGATTGGTCATCGTGAACTGGAGTAGCAAAAACTGACTTTGCATTTCAAGATTGAAGTGAAATTTCCACCCAAAGAAATCTTCAACAGTTTCAAAAGGTAGCACAGCCAAAGTTGACTGATCATCGTGATAGGAAGCATATAAGCCGGTCAGAGGTGCAGAAATCAGAGGCGCAGTTAAATTATGAATAGGAGATCTGAGATACGCATAGGTTTGGTGCGCAGGCTAGATTGAATAGATATCATTGAGATGAGAAAAGGCAGAGGTCAAAGGGCGATTGAAATCGTTCAGAGGGTCAGGGGAAATCCTATACACATGGGGGAGCGCAGATTCACAAAGGGAGAAAGGTTGTGAGAGCGCAGAGTTAATATCTGTGGGAATCATATTCCAGAAACATGTAATTGCATTTTGTGACTTTGCAGAGGATCTGAACAGGGGTTTTCTGAGATCAAGAGCAAAAATATGCTGAGGGTAGAGATTGCTGAGGAGAAGAAATCTGTTCATGGCAAGAAACAAAGTTGATCTGAGCCGTTACACCGAAGGTTTCCAACAGAGTGTGAGCAAGCTCTGTTTGCCCTTTTATTAGCTTCTTTGTTGAGGGTTCGAAGAACATGATAATAGCGATTCCCTTTCATCTATTTATCAATGGTTTTGCAGCGCCCTAAGATTTGTTGAAGAATCAGGTTGGGAGCTTTTCGGTTGCATAGCATCATACTAATAACAATGGCAGAATCTCCAATGATGACAGCAGTGCTGATGCCGATATTCCGAAACTGAAGCAGACCTTGGAAGAGAGCTAAGGCTTCTGCTCTGTTATTGGATGAGGTGCCCAAGCCCCATTCATAATCCAGAAGAACATCACCATTGCCATTGCAGATGAGACCTCCAGCCCCAGCCATTCCTGGGTTGGATTTGGAGGCACCATCAAAGAAGAGGTAGTGAGTATTGCAATTTCCTAGCCAGCAAGCAAATTCCTCGTCTTTCATCCTGAGTTTCCAGCTATGTCCGGAATTGTTTCTGCTGCTGGGATTGCTTCCATAATGTGCTACATTGTTTCTATCTAGAAGATACCCAATGTAGTTTCTTTCTTCAACATGGAGGTCCAGCGTGTTCAAGTGCCCTTGACAATTCGTGGATAGGGCTTCCAAATTGAGACTCTAGGCTTTGTTGTAGAGCTTTCTAATGCAAGTTTCTTTACCTTTGAAGATCACGCGGTTTCTTTCCAACCAAATGTTCCATAGAAGAGTACAGGGAAGGGCAGTCCAAACCCTTCGGGAAATGTTGTTGTTTTTTTTTTCTCCATGGGTAGCTTTTTTTCCAGATGCGCAAAGCTTCAGAGATGCTAGTGTTTGGCTCCCAAGGAAGATCTTGACTCCGAAAAGCTTCCTTCCAGCAAGAAATAGCAAAAGGGCAGTCTATAAAGAGATTTTGGCTTGTTTCTTCATCAGATTGACAGTTTGGACAGCGAGAAGGCCCACTTATTCCTCACTTTCTAAGATTCTCAGATGTGAGAACTTTCCCTCTTAGAAGGAGCCATAAGAAAAATTTGATTTTTGGAAGGGATTCAGCCTTCCAAACTAATCTCCACTGCGCCCAAATAGACATGGGGTAATCATTGCTGCAGATATGATGGTAGGCAGCCTTTATTGTGTAGTTAGTACCTGAAGGATCCCATCGAAAATCATCAGCAGCGAAGTGGTTGGAAGGGGCTATGCCATGAAGATGGTTTTGTAGATTGTTGAGGCTGGTTTCTATGTCTGCCGGAGTGCAGGGGAAGGTCCAGCCTTTCCAGATATGAGTGCGGGCATCTCATTGATAGATCTGGTCCAGAGTTTGGATTCCTGAGCTGTGAAAATAATCTAGAATCTGTTGCGTTCCAGGCTGTTGATTTATGGGCTGTTGTCCCATAATTTTATCATCCCCAATCCTAATTTGACTGCCGCCTTTGGGAACTTTGGAGGTATTTTGTTCAAGAAAAGGGATGGCTTTCTTACACATCCTCCAGATTTTAGAGCACGTTCTATTAGGGGGCTCAAGGTTTAGAAGCTGATGCCTTGGAAACCCGAGGTATTTTTTTTCTAAAACTGTCTTCCACCAGGCGTTCTTGCCAGTAATGAATCTCCAAACAAGTTTACCAGCAACGGCAAGATTTAGCAGTTTAGGAGATTTGATTCCTAGCCCCCCTTTCTCATACGGTTGAATGACCTGTTTCCAGCTTACCAAATTATATATATTTTTTTTCAGTTCTCCCTCCTTGCCAAAGAAATTGTCGAAGGAGAGCATCCACTTTATTATGAAAACTGGCAGGAGCTTGCATGAGAGTAAAACAGTACAAGGGCAGGGAAGAAAGACCTGCTTTAAGAAGGATGATACGCCCTACTGGATTTAGCCAAGAGGTGCCCCATTGATTTATCTTCCTTTTCATCTTGTCAATAATTACTTCCCAAGAAGCAGCTTTCAGATTTCCAACACTCACTGGCATGCCCAGATAAGTAAAATGCTCCCAGTCCAGCTTGCAAGGAACTCCAAAAATATTAGCAATTCTGTGAATAGTTTGAGCCGAAGCGTTCCAACCATATATACAAATCTTGTGGTAGTTTATCAAACCTCTGGAATAGCTCATAATTGATCTAGAAGAACTTTGAAGCGGCTAGCTATGATATTTGATGCTCCCCCCATTAGAAGAGTATCATCAGCAAATTGAGAATGATTGATGTTCTTGACTCCATTATCAAATTTAATTCCGGTGATGAGGCCCATGCGGCGGTTGAAATCCAGAGCTTTGCTGAAGGATTCAGCCATCAGGATAAATAGGTAGGGTGACAGAGGGCAGCCTTGTCTTAGTCCTCGAGAAGATTGGAAGGATGGTCCAAGTCTACCATTAATAAGAGGGGAGATCCACAGGCCAGTAATGCAGGCTTTAATAAGGTTGATGAAGGTTGTGGCAAATCCCATTTTTTCTAGAACAGCAAATAGGAAGGAATGTCAGACACGATCAAAAGCATTGGCTAAATCTAGCTTTAGAATGAAGCCTTTCTCATTTCTTGCTTGGCTGGAGTGTATGGCCTCTTGGACAAGGAGAATGGAGTCCGAGATTTTTCGATTGGCCAAAAAACCCCCTTGATTTTCAGAAATAAGAGAGGGGAGAAGAGGTTTAAGGCGCGTAGCCAAAATTTTTGTCAAGATTTTGTAAGAAGAATTACACAGCGAAATGGGTCGAAAACGAGCAAAGGACAAGGGTCTATTATTCTTAGGAATGAGAGCAAGATGGGTGGCATTGGTGAACCCTCATATTTTGCAATTGCGTTGAGTCCATCTTAGCATCTTGACAAGGTCTTTTTTAATTGTTCCCGAGTAAGTTCTGTAGAAACAGATTGGGAAACCATCTGGACCTGGGGCTTTATCAGGCTGAAGCGTCCAAATGGATTTTTGTATTTCTTCTTCAGTGATTTCTTTAGTCAAATCTGAATTGATTTCCTCACTGATTCCTTTGGGCATGTGCTGTAGGAGATTGGAATAATCCTCTGTTTCCTTTGTTTCTGTTAAGAGAGAGCTTTAGTATGCTGAAGTTGTTTGTTTGATGGCTGCTTGGGTTTGTTGAGGGAGGCCTTCCTCATCATTGATCATGGTGATATTATTTTTGACTTTCCTGACAGCTACTTGCTTATGAAAGAAAGCAGAGTTTTTATCTCCTCCATGAAGCCAAAGCTGCCTTGATTTTAATCTCCATTTCTGATCTTCTTCTCGATTGGAACGGAACAGCTGATAATATAAATCACTTTCAAGTGCTTTATTCTCTTGGGAAAGCCCATTCTCCTCTATTTTCCTGTGATTTTCTTTCAGATTGTTTTTTATATCAACTTTGGTATTTTCTGGTTCTTTATAATGCTGTTTCACCTAATCCTTCAAGGCATATTTTGTATTTTTCAATTTACATTCCCAAATGAAACCCAACGATCCTTCTATGTGGCGCTGCCATGCTTCTTTAACAATCTGATCCACACTTGAATTGTTGCGCCATAGAGGGCTGTATTTAAAAGGCAACGGTCCCAAGGTGCAGTGTGTCTCAAGAATTATGCTGATGGGGTAGTGATCGAAAGCTAAATAAGGAAGAATTTCAGCATAAGCAGTGGAGAACTCAGAGAGAAGACTGGTATTTATCAGAATTCTATCTAGCCGCTCCATTATGTTATCTTTGCCCAATCTGCGGTTATTCCAAGTATACCTCCGGTTTTTAGGAATGATATCAACTAAGTCGTGGTCTTGCATGATGTTCTCCAGCTTTTCTCTATAAGGATCAAATGTAAACATACCTCCTCTTTTCTCATTAGAGTGTAATATAAGGTTGAGATCTCCCCCAAGGATGATATTGCTGTTGTTTTCAGCTTGGATGTCTTCTTGTAGAGTGGTCCAACAATGCTCTTTGTCTCTAAAATGGTTCGGTGAGTAAATATTATAGAGAACTATTTGTTTGTGCTCTGCTTGCTTTTCTAATGTGACTTTAACCCAAAATTGACTGATAGTGTTGGATATGCATATCCACACATTTTTGTTCCAGATAGTAGTGATTCCACCGGAAGCTCCTCTTGCTTCACAAATATGTCCATCATAATGTTTAAGCTGATCAATAGTTCCTTTTATCTCTTGCATTCTTTGTTTTATCTCCTGAATCATTAATATTCCTGGCTTCTCATGATCTATAAGATCTTTCAGGGCAAAATTTTTTGAGGGGTGCCCCATACACCTAAAATTCCATGATATAAATTTCATCATTGAGTATGTGGGGTTCGGAGGGATGCTCGTCCCCCTTTCTCCTTTTGTGCTATTTCTTTGCTATTTTGACCAAATATATAATTTTCTATGGGGTTTTGAGTTCCCATGGAAATATCTTTTTGGGCATTTTCGTCCCTTTGCTGTCTACTAGTCCTTCTGCCAGGTCCTTTTTTATGAGGTTCTAGATTGATCCCATGCTCTTTCGAGGAGCTCCTGGTTGATCGGGATGGGAGGGGTTCAAGGGAATGGGAGGGAGATGATTGAGAAAGGGAGAAAATGATGGGAGGGTCATTTTCAAGGGAAATCGGGGGATCATTTTCAGGAAGAGAGAGGGCGCCAAAGGGATTTGAGGAGACCAAAGGAGGGTCAGAAGGAGGGCCTGGGTTGAGGGAAGGGCCAAGGGAAGAGGAGGAGGGAGGAGCCGCTGAGGGAGAGGCCTTGGGAGGAGAAGAAGTGGGGGCAGATTTGGAGGGAGCAGCTTTGGGAGGGGCAGCTTCAGGGATTGCTTTCAGGCCAGTTGCAGTCTTATTTTTTTTAACGGTTTCCCATTGCTCTTCAGATTGAACAGGTTCAGTATTAGCTAATTTAGAACAGCGATTGGAAAAATGGCCATATTCATGACATACCTTGCATTTAAAGGGAATTTTCTCGCAGTCCAGTTGCTGAATGTGCGTCCAGTCATCCACCTTTAGCCTGATTGCCTCTGGAAGACCCTTGCCGAGGTCGACTTCAACACAAATACGCGCACATGCCTGCATATTATCCTTGGGCTCGCTCCTATCAATGTATTTTCCAACAACATTGCCAATGGCATGAACCGAGTGATCCCCCCAACAGTGGAGCGGGAGATGCGGAAGCCGAACCCAAACCGAGACTGCATTAGGGACATCCAACTCGGGATCGAAGTCTGGAGTCCATTTGTTAAGATACAGTCCATGGGAGTCCATAAAATAGGGGCCATTTCTGAATATTAAGTCTTTGTCTGCTCTAGATTCAAAATGGAAGGTGTAATAACCTTTTCCGCATAAGCGAATGGAGATTTTACCATTAACTTTGTTTGCCCAATTCCTTTCTATCCAACGTTGAACTGTTTTCGGAGATGGCCAAAGGCCAGTGAATTGACCAATAAGTCCCCGATCAGCAAGAGCAAGCGCATCCATACGAGGAAGAGTTGGAGGTAGTTCAACCTCTTGCAACCCATCTAACTTCTTAACAAACTTCGAAAGCGCAGGCCGAGGTCGTTGGGGCTGTAAGGATTTAACCAGAGCTGAGAAGGCATCTGCTGCCGAATGATCGACGGACCCCTCCGAAGCAGCATCAGGAGAGGCCATGACGATCCTTGAGCGTTAGCAAAAAAATTAGGAAGGAAAGGAAGGCAGAAAGCGCAACATTCCTAAAAATCCAAAAAAGCCAAGAGACAGGAAGAATCTAAATGAAGCTCCAAGCGCCGCGCAGCAAAAAATTTCCTCACAATAGAAAGTGCCGCGCAAACATGAGAGGACGAGCAATGACAGAAAATATTTTTTAAAGATGAGGACCCCGCATAAAAGAACGACCCCTTTCAAGCAACAACCAAGAGGGCTGGAGATCAATGCGCCGTGCTGGAGATCAATGCACCGCTCAACAGACAGAGCACCGCGCAAGCACCAAACGACACAGAACAGAGGGGGATCAAGGAAACTCAGCACCAGGACAGAGCCCACCGATGAAGCAAGCCAGGGGGCCAAGGAAGGCCTGCGGCCTCAAACGCAGAGGAGACCAGCAAGGTCTAGGTCAAGCGCCAAAGCTCCGGAGGCATATAAGTCAATTATCAATTGTACACATCAAATATTGTTAAATATAAATACTTTATATAATATTTTTGATATGATTAAAAGCTTTGTGTCTCATCGGATCGGAATTTTTTTTAAGGTTTTATTTGTTTATACACACTTTGTAAATAAAAATATGCAATATGTCCTTTTATCAATGAATATTTTATTTCTAATAAAAATGATTGGATTTTTTTCTAAATCTTTTATTTCTATCTAGAAAGAAAGATAAAAAAGGGGACCTATTTCTAAATGGAATTTATTCTAAAAATTTAGAAATGGGGAGGGTTGTTGTACAGTACAACACCTTCATCAAGCCTGTGTATGTACATGACTTTGCTTCATTGAACCTATGTATATTTCTCAAACTTTACCTTTATCATTACTTTGTCACAAACTGGTATTTCTTTCTTTGTCACAGCTAAACTGGCTTGCGTCCTTATCTTGTTACCATCATATCAACACATGCTTATCTTGATACAAGCAGGTTTCCATCAAGGACAACACATACGTCATAATTCCAACAATATCCCCCTTTGGACTTGATAGAAACCACGTTGGTGTTTGATCCCCACAATTTGTAGATACCTGTAAGACACATCAATCTAAGCATTATTCAAACACCAAGTTACTCTACCCCTTTGAAATCAAGGGAAAAGGGCGAAAAAATTCTGAAACAAGGTTTCTGTTTCCTTGTAGATACAAGAGATCTTTAGATCTGATCTTCACTATACTGACTATGCTCCCGCTGAGCATATGATGAATCTTCAGAAATATTTTTCATTGAAGTACATGACTCTATGAATCAAATGAGTATGACCTATCCTATCACCAAGGACCCATACTTACATCAATCACCCAACCAAGTGGGATTATATATTTGGCTCAATCACCCAACCAAGTGGGATTACATATTTGACATGACCTCAAAAGTCCTTACATGACTGAATATGACAATTATTACATCATAGGTCTCTGCATGAACTTTACATCAATTTTCAGATATGAATTTTATAACCAAGACAAAAGACTTGAATAGGGAGATACCAAAACCATGATAGTCATCCGCAACAATCATATACTGAATAGGATCTTCTTAATAAGTATTCAATCCATGTATCCAAGCAAAATTTATGAGATCCAAACATCGCATCATGAAATAAGATAAGGCAATGAAGTATCATCCATGACAATAAAATCATCATCAAGTGATCTTATACATGTCTACATATATGCATCAACAATCAAGCATATTTAGCAAACATAATTACAACAATGCATTATAACCAACAAGGCTAATGCTCCCCCTGAACCTGTGCTAGATGTTTACTGATCATATCAACTCATACATTAGAGCGTCTTCAGAAATTCAGATAATCATCAATTTCAAACTCACATATCATCATAACTCAATACCACATCAATAGACTCTAACCATCAACATCATAACAAGAAAATCAAATCATAACCGTCACAAGCATATCAGAATATGTCCTTGAATTTATTTATTTATTATTTTTTTCAAAGAAAAACATACGCAATTGTATGTAAAGGAATTCACGTATATACACGACTATAGTTCATGCAACCCGCATACAGAAAGTGAAATACTGAAAATTTCACACCTTCAGCTCCCCCTGAGCTTGTACCTGTCTTCTGTTGACACATCAGATGCATTGTCAGAAATATAAAAAACCAACATTAAAAAACCAACCATAATATATTGTAGTCACTGTTAACAATAATATTTCAAGAATGATGGAGTGCAATGGGCACTGTCTTCTTTCAGTCTGAGTCTGAATCCTCATTATATCTACGAGAGTTCACATCTTTAAGCACATATAATTTATCAATGTTTCTGTATCCCCTTGCTATGACCTTTCTAGTTTCTTCATCCATGACCTTGCATTTAGTTGATGTGAACACAATTGCATTTCATTTATATTCCATTTTGCCTACACTCAATATGTTTTGTTTTAGGCCTTGAACTAATAAAGTATGAACTTTATTTCTATTTTTGTTAAATTGGCTCTACCTTTTCCCAAATTTTTTTTTGGAGCATCATTCGAAAGAATAACCTTACCATCTTGATTTCTCTTGAGAGATTCCATCTTACTCTTATCACCAATCATGTGATGAGAACATCTGTTGTTGATTTACCATTCATCCTCATTTTTAAATGCACAGAGGGCAAGATCACATCTTATCTCTTCTTCTTTTTTCTTGTTATGAAGAATTTTGGTGGATCCATCGTTCTTCAGTCTCATGATATCATATATTTGTCTTCCATGTTGTCTTTGGTGATTCATTGATCTATTCCTGCATCCTTTTTCTACATGCCCAAACTTTTTACAAGCATAACATTTTATGTGACCAGAAAAGGGAGCAGAGGAATCATAATATGATTCTCATGCAATCAAAAACTTTATGACCAAAATTTTTGCATGAAAAATAATATCCCTTAAAGAAACCCAAGTACTTGGGAGCTGATGGTCTATCTATGTAGTGTGTATTTGTTTGCGGCTGAAACAATCTACTTTTGCAATTGGCTACAACATGTCCATAATTATGAAATATAAATCATTCAACATTATTGATCAGATGAGAGAATCGAATGATACTTCTATAGTTAGGTGCGCATGATTTCCTTTAGGGATTCATGATCCTTGGTTGTTTATCAGGTTGAATTTTTGTTTATTTACACACTTTAGGTTTCACATTGATATCCTTTGAATCTTTAGCACTGGCTTGTGAACTAGATTCTCCTTTAACAATTTCGTGAAAACCAGGACCAAATTTAATAGAAGGAGACCTTTGACTACTAAGAATATTATCTAGAATTTTAGTACTATCTTGAAATCTCAAATGATTATCTTTTTCTTCTAAAGTTACCGTTTAAAATGTTTACCTCAACCTCCATTATTTGGTAGTTCTTCCTCATACCTTATTCGACCCTTGTTCCTTCCTCTACTTGCTCTTTTAATTTGATAATCTCTTCTTTCAACCCATTTTATTGTTCTTAAAATGTTTGAAGTAGTTCTTCATTCCTCTTATTTTATTTTTCCAGATCTGATTTGAGAGAGATGACTTCTGCTTGAAGTCCTTCACTGTGATTGGTTACTTCATCAATCAGCCTTTGACATTGGTCTATATTTTCTTTGTTCATCTTCTCAATTGAGTTCTTTCTTGTAATTGATTATTCAATCTAGTTATCACATCTTTGTAGATATATTCACTTTCATTAAATATAATTTGTTGATCTTAAATTTCATTTTTAAGCTTTGTGACTTTTGCTTCTAGATCCATAACATTACTTTTAATTTCATATTCACTATATTAAATATTGCATGAAGAAGGAAGTGGATCACAAGAAAAATAATCATTAAATGTTTTATCTTCTTCATTTATTGCTACACACATTTTCTGAGTTGTCTTCTTCCTCTGTGTAGCCTTCTTATTTTTCTTCCTTCCCATGTGGTAGTTCTCTTCCAAGCAATCAAGCTTATTCAAAAGAACTTGCTTTGATTCCAATTGATGGTAAAAATACTGAGAGGGGAGGGGGGGGGGGGGGCGTGGGGTTGGTGGGGAGGTGAATTAGTATTTAAAAACTCATAAATTATTATTATTATTATTATTTTTTTTTCAGAATTTTGTACATGACTTTACTTAAGCCAATTAGTGTATGTACGTTGTTAGCACTTCACCGAATCTCCGAGGCTGAAAAAGAGACCAACAAAGGTAACCACATGCCAATATTTTTCCAAGTAGCTAGCCCTACTAGGCAGGAGAGGGCTCTCTCCAAGAGATCACAACCAAGATGACTGGATAATAATGATTATAGGCTAGGTATAGTAGCACTAGGGTTTTGATTGATTGATTTTGAATGTTGGACGGTGAATAGGTCAGGGAAAAAAATGATCAGAATTGTAGAGATATGATGGGGAAAGGTAGGTAATAACTTTAACGCATTCAGGTATCTTGATGGAGTGGATTAGAATGCTAGAGTTTCATAAAATAGCATGGAAAATATGAATTCTTTTCAATTAGAAGAAAGTGAAACAACAACTGTAATAATTCCTCCAAAACATAGCATCAAATAATGAATTATGTCTATCTGACTTAGGAATCATTTAAATTCAGAGATGGCATGAATATGGAAATAATAATACATTCAAACATTTGTAAACATAATAGGAAACAATGCTAAAACATATTACCACAAGAATCCCACCAAAATAGCTGCAACTTTGTATATTAGTTCCTGCCAAAAATTCTAATTACACTAGTGTTCAAAGACCAGTTACACAACATCCAACCCTTGCAATGACAAAGGAAATGAAATATATAGACCAAAAAATACTTCTCCCACTCTCAGGGGTCAAATCCATGACTTGTGGAGTTGATCCCCAAAGTCCTCAACTGGAATCCTAATGACCAGGGAGGTCAACAAACTCATCCCTATCATTGATGAAACTGATTCAATTGACCCTAAATTACATTTTTACCTGATGTATCTACCTACAGTAACTTTTCATGAGATAATCACATTTAATTTTTACAATTAAATCAGTAATTCTCCTTAGAATCCATCAATAAACTGACAAAAAGTGAAAATTCAGAAGAAATCAATCAACTGTAAAAAGCCCAACGTGCCTGGTAAAAAGCGCAACATGGGCCTTAAAATCCACTTTTGAGTGACTTCCTGAAGTCCAAATTAGGCCCAAGATGGCTCATTGGAAATATATTTCAGTCTAGTTGTCAAAAATATTCTCAATATTTTAAAATGGTTGAGTGAAGCTCCTCAAAAATTCAAATTCCCAAGACTGGTAAAAAATCCTAGTGTGAGGTTGAAAAAGGAGGTAGAAAGGTATTTTTTGAGAGGTTTTTGACCTTTTTCCACCTGTCAAAAGCTCTGTTTTTAGTGTTCCAATAGTGAAAAGTTGATGTAGACATCATTTTATATCCAAATATTCATAGTTATTCACATTTGGAGGCCTCCACAAAAAGCGCAGCGTGGCTCACGCTGCACTTTTTGCACCCTGAATGTGCAAAAAGACTGTGAAATTTTACCAAAAATGCCCAAAAACTCAAAAAATTGCCCAAAAATCTTCAAAACTGTTGTAAGAATTTTTGATGAGGTATCTCAAGCAACCAAGGAGGCATCAAAAAGTAACTCAGGTTTCTCCATTTCCTTTTGAGTGATTAGGGTTTCCTTGAGTTTATCCTTAATTTGCTTGATTCTAATGTTGAAAATATTGTTTCTGGTGTTGTATCAGTAAGCCATGTGTCTTAGCATATGATTTTCCTTGTTGGCCTTATCAAGGACCTTCTCAAGGTGTATGTTCACTCTGTCAAGCCAAACCTCTCTGTCATCATTGATTTCTCTTGCTATTCTTTCCTCAAAACTGAGTTGTTCTGCCTCATGTTTCTCCTGCTCTAATGCTCTCTTAAGACCTCTTGATTTTGGGCTTTTCTTGATGGTTTGAGCCTCATAATGATCAAAATCATCATGTGCTATGACTTCTTTACCTTTGGTGTCTTTCCTCTTGGCCTTCAATAACTCCAATTCCAAGAGTACTTGGTTTTGTTTCAGCTGCTTGTTTTCTTGCTCAAGGAAGGAGATGACAAATTGTGCCCTTACCAAATTATCTTGTAGCTATATGATTGTGGCGTCTTTCTCTTTGATGATCAGGTTTGAGGTTTCATGATCATCTTGGACATCCAAGTCCACCAGGTCAAACTCCTTTTCTTCCTCATGATGAGGGTATTCCTCCTCTTGAACAACTGCCTCATGCTGCTTTTGATATCCTTGTTTTGTTGATGTAGAAGGCAAGGCCCCTTCCACAATCTATGGAGCAAACATTTGCCTAGGTCCTATCTGATAGGTTTTTACCTCTTTGTCCTCTTTGGTTTTCTTCAATGTATCCCTGCTAGATAACCTAGTTTTCTTGTGAGAAACTGATGCTGATGGTGGAATAGGCCTAGCAGGTTGATTTGGCGTAGTGAAGACATCTCCCTCAATGAAAGTCTCCCATGCAATGTTCAGCTGCTTGAGTTTGTGAAGGAAAATTATTTTAATAAGAGAGTGATGGAAGAGGCTGCTCATTTGAAGCTCATACTCTCTGTTTTGCACTATGTAGGCCATCTCGTTAATGCTCCTATACAAGTAGTGGGGAAGGTTGAGCAATTTCAACCTAGTGAAATGCATGAGAAACTTGATGTGATAGATGTACAACCTGGAGAATATTCTCTCACACGTAAAGTATTTCATGATTATATTCATCATGGGGGAAAACCTGTTCAAAAACTGACCAAAAGGAAATATCTTCTTGATGTTATCTTTGTAAGGTTCCTTGAGGTAAGGTTCATACAACTGGGCATCCAAATCTTTAGTTTTAAACCATTTTTCACCCACATTGGGTATCCCTGTTGCTACTGCAATGATGTCTATAGAAATGGTGAAAGTCACCCCTGCAATAGTCACTTGGTCTTTTTGTAGGTTGCTGATGAAAACCCTGGTCTAAGTAGGATGGCTCTGCACACTTTGGACCATCTCACAAAACTCAAAGCAACCTACATGCTGGAAACATTTCACTGCCAAGGGTGATGCCATCAACTCCCTAGTGTCTAATGGATCTAGTCTCAAGATCATACCTCCTATATTGTATGTAATATTCCCATTTAGCCCAAGCTAATGGGAATATCCTATTTTGCCTTTTTTTATTTTTTCATTTCATACTGATGAATAAAATGTAAAGGAGGACATGTAAAACTCCTAAAAACCATGAATAAATCAATGCTTATGTAAATAGAGACATATCTGGGCCATTTAAATAAACTCTTGTAGGTGTGAATGGGTTTGAATCATGAGATTGGGTCAACCTTGACCAAATCAACAACGCAGTCTAGGTGAAATGAAACTCATGGATACACAACGCAGTTTTAGATGGAGACTCCACATGTGAAAGGGGATAACTCATTGAGGTGGTTTAGGGTTTGGCTGTTAGAAGTGTTGTCATTGATGGAAAAGGACAACAGCAGAAGCAAAGGAGAAGACAACAGGTAACATTTACAGGGAGCATGAGAAGAACAGAGGGAGAGTTTATTTATAGAGACAGGGCAAAAAAAAGAGAGGCGAAGACAGAGAAAGGATGTAGAACCAGAGGAGGCAGAGTAGCAGAGGTAGAGGCTAAGAATACAGAGGAAAAGATGAAACAGTCGAGCAGCAGAGGCAGAGGCAGAGCTGTTAACAAACAGTGAAATTATCAAGCAGAGACGAAACCCTGAGGGAAATGGAACCGAGCATTTAGCAGTAAAACCTAATGAAGTCGGGTATTAAACCTTGAGGTAGCGTTGAATTAAAATATTAATGAAACAGGGTTCATATATTAAAGCGCTGAAGAAATAAGAAATAAACCTTGAACAGAGTTTATATGTATATATGTATATAAAGAAGGCGCGAAGTTGTTGTTGGAGCGGAACCATGACTATAAGCAGAGCCCCGAACATGAACAGTAAAACTAGAGGGCCACAAAACCAGTGGGTTCGCGCGTTGGTTGAAGTGGTAAGCTGTATTCTCAAAACGAATGCGATATATGTCACTGATGGCCACGTGTCCTAGGGCGGTTTCCAAATACAACTTTTTTCGCGTGACTTTAGAAAATTATGTGACGAGCACATAAGTTGCGCGATATTTCGCGTCGATTGTTGGATGGGGGCCCAAAGCCCAATTGATGCGTGAGAGCAGATTGATCGTCCGATCAAAGGTGAAAGTGTGGGGAAGAGAACCAAGGATGTGGGTCCTACATTTAGAGTTGCGGAGTCAAAGTATTATGTGAATGACTGTGTATTCTGTGTTATGCAAGTTAATAAACAGGCGGAGGTTATAACTTATATTAATATATGTTGATATATATGATGGGCCGAATGCAGGTTGAACTACATGGTAAAGTGTTCACATATAAGTTAAATGTGTGGGTTTACTATAAGGTTCATAATAAATTTAACGGGGTCGTTATATATGTCAATATATTATAATTGATATGCAAGTCACCAAAGGAGTGGTACATATGATAGTCAGCATATAGTAGTACACTGTGGGCCCGAGATCTTTTACACTAAGTCGGGGTTTGATACCTATTGCAATGTTAATATGCTACATGGCTAAGGTTATACTGGGAAGCGAAAACATTAATCAAACTATGGAACCCGAGAGGTTATATATATATATATATATATATAGATATTAGTGCTGGGTTTATGTCTAAGTCCAAGACTTAATATAATGTTGACGGAAGATATTGTGTGTGTAGGGTGGGACCCCCCTACATAAAATTCCGAGAATCATAACCCAAGATGGAGGATACATTAAAGCAGAAGCAGAAGATTATATATATGCAGCGCGGTACATATGTTGCACTTTATATACAAAGGTCCAAAGCATATATATATTTATATGTAGCACTCTATTGTTCGAGTTAATACAAAAAAAGTATTATATTGTGGGACCCTCACCAATCGCATCGGAGCATCGGAGCATCAGAACTCACAACTAAAAGTTGCAATTGCGATCAATCGCAATCAGAAGAATTCAAGAGGTGACTCATCGCATCGGAGAATAAAACAAGCTTGGAGGGTGGGTTCGAAAGGGCATTTTAAGTATTAAAAAGGTCTTTTATTTAAGTTCTCCGTGAATTGATTTGCGTAACATAAAGGGGCAGTTTATATGTTAAAAACAATTCATTATCATGCCGAGAGTTGAATTGCGATATATGAAAAGCACTTCATTATCATGCCGAGATTTGAATTGCGATATATGTCAGTTACACTGCGACAGTGAAAAGGAGATCAAACAGAGCCGAAAAGGACAAACACAGTCACAGAAAAGACAAACACAGTGATCCAAAACTTAATAAGTTGATTTTTAATCCTCATTGTAACTAAATGTATACATTTTTTATTGGTTTATATTGTTTGTGATGCATTGGCAAGTCTCCGGAAGAAAACAAAATTCCCACTGTAATATTAAAATTAGTACATACAGCTATATTTTTCTGAGTGAGCTAGAAAAGAAATGAGAAGGCAGAGGGCTAAGAGGTATGGCTATTCATTTCGAATTCCCTGAGGAATACAAACAGTCATAAGGAAATCTCTATAAATAATATCATCTTGATATGCATAGAGAGGTTAGAGAGAGTAAGGACAAAGAATGCAGAGTATGGAAAATTGAGGCAGAAAAGATAAGGAAGAGAGGAGCAAAAAGAGATGCTACAAAACAGAGCTGATATCTGAGGTAAATCAGCAAACATTTCTTTTGATAAATTGAGGAATTTGGAGCTTCCCTATCAAGTTGAAGCTTGATAGTTGTCAGTTGTAGCTGACTGAGGTTGAAGCCTCTTGTAGGTTGGTGCCTGCAGAAAAACAGTGGTGAGAGGGAGTTGGAGCTTACCTTTGCATCACAACAATAATAAGATGTGGTTTTCTCCCTTTATGGGTTTCCACTTATATCTGCTGTCTCTATGTGTGTTGCCTATGTGTTGATATGATCTACCCAATCTACTTAATGTTTGCTGCTCTCATAATAAGTTTGGTGTCACATTAATTTAATACTTGCTGCAACATATTAATACTGTTCACATATGAAAGTTGGTTATAAAATTAAGCTGTAAATAAGTCTGATGAAAAATTTGAAAAGCTTATGTATGTGTTAAACTGATTCACCTCCCCCCCCTCTCAGTTTAACTAAGGATTCAAAAATTGGTATTAGAGCCAGTTCCTTTTGTACCAGTTTAACCACTGAAAGGAGATCCTAGGCCCCTAGGATGGATAGTCAAGAAGGAAGCTCAACAAATAAAGCCCCTTTCTTCATCGGAGCTAATTATGCCTTTTGGAAAATCAGAATGAGAGCATACATAATGTCTCTAGGAATAGAGGTTTGGGCTACTGTGGAATTTGGATATGCCCCAAAGGCAACTGACCCAGAGAGAGAAGCTAAAAAAGAATTTGTAGCAAATGCAAAGGCCACGAATGAAATATTAAGTGGACTTTGTGAGGCTGAATTTATCAAAATAATGCACAGCAAGACTGCCAAAGATATGTGGGATACTCTTGAAAACATCCATGAGGGAAATAAAAAGGTAAAGACTGCCAAACTTCAAGTATATAGAGCTCGGTTTGAAAATTTAAAAATGAATGATGATGAAGATGTTGGCAGATTCTTCTTAAGAGTTGTAGAAATTGTTAACAATATGAAAGCTCTTGGAGAAACCATACCAGAAAGTGTAATTGTACAAAAGATTCTAAGATCTCTTCCACCCAGTTTTAACCCCAAGGTGTCTATAATAGAAGAAACGGCTGATTGGGAAACCTTGACCATGAACCATTTACTTGGAAATCTAACAGCCTATGAGACGAGACTCCCACAGAAGAAGCCAAGTGCGAGGGAGGCAGCTTTTAAAACAGAAAAGAAGAAAGAAGAAAAGGAAGATATATGTTCTTGCTCTGATGAAGAAGAGTCCAAGTTTGTCAAGAAATTGGATAGAGGCTCAGGTAAATATAAAGGTAAACTTCCATTCAAATGACTGTGGAAGAGTTGGACACTATGCTGCTAAGTGTCCTCATAAGAAAGCAAGGAATCAGGCTCATGAATCAGAGAAAACTTCATCAAAGAACTAGCAGAAAGGAAAGAAATTCAATAGAAAATCTTACTATGTTCAACAAGACAGCAGTGCATCTGAAGACTCAGATGAACCCTCAAGTGAAGAAGGAACCTCTGAATTTTTATTGATGGCCATAGAAGAACTTGAAGGACTCCTGCTAGAAGATGAAGAAGAAGGTGAAGTTGACCTTGAGGGGGAGCTAAGAAGTGCTCTGGAGGAGATTGAAAAACTCAAACTGAAGTGCAGAAAACACAAGGACATTCTCCTCAAGTATGTAAGAGAAGAGAAAAATTCAAAAGTCCTCATGCAGCTGAAGGTAGAACTTGAAGGAGCCAAGAAGATAGAATACATGTTACTTAAGAAAATCAAGGATAAAACTTAGGAACAAGAGAAGTTGGAAGAAGAAGTAGTATTTCTGAGGAAGAAATTAGAAAATGCTCAAAGGAAAGTGTCTATAAATACTTCTCAAACAACAAGCTCTGGTAAATTGAATGAAATTCTGGATGCTCAAAGGTCTCCTCTTATAAAGACTGGGTTAGGCTATGAAGGAGAATCAAGTAAGAGAAAAGAAAAAGAAAACAAAAATATTATTTTTCTCAAAGCAAAGAAGGCTGATGAAGGAGCTCAAGTAATTCCTACAAAAGAAGAAACATGTAATGAGGGAGACAGAAACAAGAAGAAACCTCTAATAACGAAGAATGAAATAAATACTCAGACAAAAAAAAAGGCTCATATACCCCTCAGTATGTCAAATTTGGAAGCCATCAAAGGAGATTCTTCCCTCCTATGAAAAATGTCATATGTTTTTCCTACCACAAGCTGGGACACATTGCTGCATACTGTCATACAAGGAGGAGTAAATTAAACCAGCAAAAGATGCAAACAATAAAGATACTGTCTCAAGCAAACAAATGGAGAAGACAACCTCACATCAGGTATGCAAATTGTTTCTATGGTTACTGTTTTTATTGTAAGGAATTTGGCCATAAAATCATTGAGTGCAGAAAATATGGACAAAGATTGATGTACAACACCTCAAGGAGGTTTATGAATCAAGGAGATTTTACTCATACTCACAATTCTGCAAAAATTATGATCAAATGTTGTGTATGCAATAAAATTGGACATATGCCTTCCAAATGTCCTCTCAGAGGATGTGGTTCATCATCCCACAAATATTTCCAAACAAAAGGATGCTTCTAGTGGAAAAAGAAGGTGAACAAATGTGACCTGGCTCTAACTGCTCAAGACCTGAAAAGCCAATGGTATTTTGACAGTGGTTGCTCAAAACATATGACTGGAGACAGAAGCAAATTTATAAATTTTGAAGAAAAGAAATCTGGCAATATTACTTTTGGCAATGATAAATCAGGAAAAATCAAAGGAAAAGGCTCAGTCAGCCTAGATAATGGCAGAGGAAAGGCCCAAGATGTACTATTTGTAGATGGGTTGAAAGCAAACTTGCTGAGTGTCAGTGAAATGTGTGATAAATGTTGTGAATTTCTTTTTAGAGCACAAGACTGTGAAGTCAGATCAAGCACCACAGGTAAGACTCTGCTCAAAGGTGTTCGAACAGAGAGTAATGTTTACATAGTGAAAGAGGAAGATGAAGCATGCCATCTTAGCAAACTTGAGGAGTCATGGTTATGGCATAGGAGATTGGGACATCTCAGCTTCGATCATATCATCAGACTGAGCAAGAAGAAAGCTGTCAGAGACATGCCAGAAATAAAAAGGCCTTCCAATACCATATGCAAATCTTGTCAATTAGGCAAATAGACCCGCACATCCTTTAAGGCCAAAGATGAGTTATCAACAAGAAGACCACTCCAGCTTGTGCACATGGACCTGTGTGGACCTGCAAGAACTAAAATCCAAGTGGAGAATCCTACTTCATGCTGATAATAGATGATTTCTCTAGAATGAAATGGGTTTCATTTCTCAAGAATAAATCGGAAGCACTGGAGAAATTCAAGATATTCAAAGCATTAGCAGAAAATCAAACAGGATGCAAGCTAAAATTCATCAGATCAGACAGAGGAGGTGAATTCACATATTATGACTTTGCAGACCTATGCAATGAACATGGGATAAAGCAACAATTTACTATTGCAGGGACACCTCAACAGAATGGAGTAGCAGAGAGACAAAACAGGTCTGTACAACAAATTTCCAGAGCCATGATGCAAGAGAATAATATTCCTCAAACCTTCTGGGCAGAAGCAGTACACACAGCCGTGCATATCCTAAAAAAATCTCATTTAAGGCCAAGCAGTGACAAGACTCCCTATGAACTTTGGCATGGTTGTTTCGGGGAAAATCACCCTAGAGGTTTGTTGGGTCAAAACCTCCACAGAGCAGGGCATGCCATTCAGAAGGACTCACACACAACCATACTTGAATGCAAAAAAATAGATAACAACGATAGCAGAACTCACCCGTAGTCCTACGTTCGATGTAGATCCCGCGGGGTCCAAACCCCCAGCAACCTTTCTTCCTCCTTCAACCTGGAAAACAAGAAAGAACATGCACGAAAACCTAGTTGTACAGCATATATTTCTCCTAAACGTTAGTGTAATCCATGTGAAATATGATAGAAACGATAATAACTGCTTAATAATCAATCTTTCCACATATACAAATAGATATTAACACAGAAGTTCAGGAACAAGATGGTTCTTCATTATTATGAACAGCATGTACAGAAGTAAAGAGTGGAGAGATCACCTGAATCCTTCCACGATCTTCGAGCAGACCGTCGTCCGGATTCGACCCGCCCTTGCCTCGCTAAGAAACTTTCAAGACTTGTGCACTCGAGATGGCATATAAATGGATGAACATCTCCAGGAAAAAAGGGTTTCCTGTATAAATCTGGGAAAGTGCAGGAGGCACGGGAAATCAGACTTGAATTAGGGATTCCAACAGAGTATAATGTCTATAAAATTTCTCTCCCTTAGGCCATGCACATGAGGGGCTTTTATACTCCCTCAAAGTAGTTTCAGTCAGTTGGAAATAGTTGGCCACGTATTGGGGTGGTTGAACTACTGGAGTAACCATCAACCCAGTCCGAAAATAGGGAATTTATATATATTTTTAATGGTTTTAATGGCATACGCGGAAAAGTACATGTGGACTCGCGTATACATGCAGTAAAGTCTAGGCATACTCGTGTATGGGAATTTTAACACTATTTTTTAGTGAATTTGTTCAAGTCTGTAGGAATGGGTGCCCAAAGCCATAAAGACAATGATGAATCACCTGAGGGTGAAAAATGATGCTATAACAAATGCCCCCTAATATATGAGGTCAGAAGGGGTACATGATGGCCGAAATGTATTATGCACATAGAAAGAACTTCGCAAGGACAAGAGAGGACTTCACTAGATTTCAGCCTGCCAAAAACCAATGAAAGAAAATAGAGAGTCAACTCATGCTGAGGCGGGCATACCCATGCTCAGTCCAAAATACATCATATAGAAAGTACTGAATGGATCCAAAATGTATACAAGTATAGCTGAACTGAAAGTACACAATGAATCATCTGAGCATGGCCCGGAAGTATAAGTCTGAATCAATGTCCAAGTATCACATATATAGAAAGTTGAGCAATGATGCTGAAACTGGATGTCTGATCATATAAGTAACTGAATCTCCAAGTACCAAATCATAAGAGGTGGAACAAACGGTACAATCACGCAACTCGGGAGCCAACATATAAGATGCTGCTGTACTGACACTGCAACATATAAGGGTGAACGACATCACTGGCAGAAACTGAATGGACTGTCAAAAGTGAACCGAGAAATGCTGATGCAACCCGAGGTCTTCACCGATCACTATGGAACAATTCTACACAATGGGAATAAATGAGCTGAAGTCGACCATGTGAGAAATCGTTGGATTACCGGTCAATGATGTATATCGTTAACCAACGTGAGACAACCCACCAATAATGAAAATGAGCGTCAAGGTGCCCCAGTACAATCTGACAAGTGCGAATGAATGAGTTGAAGTCGAACACTTGAAAGAATCTACCAATCAGGAGGCAATGATGAATCCCCACCGTCGATAGCGAAGAGTCTGCCACTGATGACTGCAAACCCTAAGGTACTGACAAAAAGACTCTAGATCTTGTTCCCAGAGCAATGAGTCGGAGTCGATGGGAAAAGATCTGCTGGAAGGAAGGCATTAAGGCATCCCTCATCAGTCCAGCGCGAGTGTAACCCGCAGGCCAAGATTTGGAAGGAATCGGACGAAGGAGAGTGATGGAACCAAAACCGAAGTACGTTTCCGACGTGCACAAGATGAAGCTAGCGCACGGAAGAAACCCTCTGAACCAACCAATAATGAAAGCCGACACAGAGGCGAGAAATCCACCGATAGGGTCAAATGGAAATCAAGGTACTGCACGAATCCCAAGTGTGATAATGTGTGCTGACGTCGAACACAGGGGAAACCACTCAATCAAAGACCCATAATGATGATCAAATGCTGAGCACAAGGTCACCTATCAATGATGGAAATAGGGCCAGGGTGTGGCTCTAGGTTTGCTCTCAGAGCAATGTGTCGTAGTCGATAAGAGACAAACCCGCCAGCAAGAAGTCAATGGAGACCTTCTCAAACCAACACGAGCAGAGGACCAAAACATCTGATGTGATAGAACAAGATACTGACAAGACCGGGAAGGCCGACTGAATAATGAGTCAAGAGACACCGCAGAATGGCCGACTCTGGTTAGACTTCCCTTGAAAAAAAGCATGACTCGTGATGACCATGGCAGTAAAAAGTGACACTGTATAAGTCTGTTATGCAGGAGGCAGAACAAACTCTCCATATGATTGGAAGAGATAACCAACCGGGGGAGGACTGACAAGTGAAACAAGGTAAAGGCTGACCCTAGGTCAAAACTAAAACCATCCCAAATGTAGGAAATATATATAAGTATATGTGCTTTGTTCAAGGGCGACAAACTGACTCTGTACTGCCATCAAACAACGAAGTTACATCCCGTTCCCGCTCTTTTTGTTATATTTGATTTTTTTGTCTTTTTCATATAATAAGCTTGAAAAAGAATAAAAGAATGCTATGGTACAATGGATAGAACGAGTATCAAGAAACAGATGCACTAGTTCCTGGGATTGGAATGATCCTATGCTCAATGCAAGGTGGCGGAAACTGGTAAGCGATACTCAGAGGAATGTTCCATCCATGGGTAAAGAGGGTGTCAAGTCGTGATAGCTAAGTGCATGCAATGGTTAACTTGTACAGATAGTCAAGGTCAAAATTTGGCTTAAACACTGAGTCCAAAATGAAGCCGGCTAAAGGCCAGGATAAACAAGTAGCTAATATGCAATGCAGTAATACAACTCAATAACACCAGGGAGCCTCTAGGGTAATAGCCAGAAAAATGATAGTGAGGAAGAAGAAGAATGAAGCTTCAACACATAAGTCATGGCGGGACTAAAGAGGACTCCCGAGCCTACATAAAACGCAGCATAGGCAACAAGTGATAGCGAGGAACTAACTAGGAAGCCCATGTAAAGGAAGGCTCTACCACCAAGTCATGATTAAATAATCGGCGAGTGAAATGGGTGTAATACTCATGACCTGATGGGATCGACCCTATGGCAAGTGATCAAAATGGAGGCTAGTATGCAAAATGCAATGGAAAGTGAATTCCCTAACCTATATGCTAGTGAAGATCATATACTTGCCATGATGGGTCGGCATTCATGGATCAAAAACCGGGAAAAATCTCGAATTCGTCAAAATGTACCTGAAAATATACCAATCTGGGCACTTCCAAGCATCCGGGTTATGCAGCTTAAGATAGATTGAAAAAATAAGCATAACAATTTTTTGCGAAAATTTTCAACTTTTTTGGGCATAAATAGACAAATTACCTCATATTTGGTTCATTGTTACATTGTTGATTTGGGAAAAAGTGCTCTGGAGAAAAAAGCCTCTTTCGTCAAAACAGGAGCAACCGACCGTCAATCTTCACTGAATTTGTCAGGTAAGCTCATAAACCATCCTTGCTATTCATTTTGTCCATTCATAAATTAAAATTTAGGAATTTTCACCATAGAATCTCTTGCTAAAAATCACGGGTTTGCGCATACGCGGGTTGGTAATGACCAAGTCGCGTATACACGCGACTGTGCACAAATAAAGTCGCGTATGCGCAACCCAAAAATGAAAAATGCGTAGCTAATGAACGAATTATTGAAATTTTGTAGGATTACCATATCATGGAGAGAGCGTGAACACAGTGCTATTGATCAAGAAGTCATGCGGGATCGAGCATCACTAAATATTCTCCGGAATTGCGGATTGCTCAAGTTTTTCAAAATGCCAAATATGAAGAGTAATGTCCGGTTGCTCGAAATGCTTGTGAACTATTGGGAACCGGAAGAAGACTGCTTCATTATAGATCAGATGCCCATACGCATCGAAGTGGAAGATATATATTTTATTACTGGACTCTCCCGGAGGGGGGAGCCAGTAGACTTGCACGGGAAGCCTTTGGGAGGGCTAACCGTGGAAGATTACGTCCACGTTTACTGCGTAGAGGGTTCCAAGAAAGTGGGAACTCAAATTGCAATCAAAGATTTAAGAGACTTGCACATAAAAATCCTCCTTTTTACCATTGGGAGAGTAGCAGGATCAGCTTCTCTACACTAGGCATCCAGGACGTAAATGAGTATAGCAGTGGAATGCTTAACTCATTTATATGATTGGTGCACAGCTCTTCTGATTAACATGAAGCAACAATTGACTTCAATCCGAAAGGCAAAGACAAAACATTTTGGATATGGTACAATTTTGATGACATTCTTCTTTGAGAATATTCCAGCGCTGAGACCCAAAGTGATCTCTACCATCAGCAGCCCGAGAGACCCAAGAATTGCCCGCTGGGTAGACATGATGAAGAGATTGGGGGGAAGTGAAGTTCCCCGGACCACTTGGGATGATGAGTTCTTCCTTTGGTGGGGAGAACAAATCATCACTGTGGATGACTATCTCTATGCCGGGATGGACTTTCGTGGCGATCCAGATCTTTTCCTTCCACCAGGCGAAGCATGGGGTACAGTCGGTAAGTTTGCAATTTTTTTACTTATATATATTTTTTGGATTTATTCAGATATGTATGAAAAAATGGAAAACAAACATGTTTTTGATTGGATTCATAATGACTTACAATTTAAAAATGATCATGATATAGATATTGGACCAGTTCGACCTGAGGGTTATCCGTGACACAAGCGTTGCAGGGGCGAAGCGGATACAGTAGATTCAGACAGGACCCTCCAGGCTGTACAGAGGAACTTGGAGGGATTAACCCGCCAAGTACCTATGGCTGCAGTGGAAGATCTGCCTGAAGCCATCCAGAGACGGGTGGTAGGAGTGCCCCGAGACTGGGTACGGTTATTCCGCCGAGTTTCCACCGCGATCGTGTTCTATAGGAACACAACTTCTAGGCAGGGACCTCAGGAGTAGATAGATATGATGTATCAGATGACTGTATATTATTTGAGACTGAACATGATCGGGCATAAGCCCAAATTTTGTATGACTTATGGATCCAAATTTTGTAAAGTTTTTTGAACACTCTGATGATATATATACAACGATGTTTGATGTGATGTAACAAATGTATCAAAATGTATGATGTTTTTGATGATTAAATTTTATTGTATGGAATGATTAATATGCCAATCCAGTGCTTGATTAGCTAATGAGTCTGCCATCCAATTTTCAGCTCGAGGAATATGAATGAAAGTTAAAAATTGAAATGATCTTTGTAACAAACGTACCCTCAAGAACAACCGGAGTAAAAATGGATCTCGAACCCGATAAGTATTGTTCAACTGCGACACCACCAGCTGAGAGTCCAAGAAAACTACCAACGAATCAACACCCAAAGATATTGCCTCCAAGAGTAGATAAACAACTGCAGTGTATTCTGCTATGTTATTGGAAGCAGGACCAATGCAGACCCCTATTGATACTAACAGCTGATCGGATGGATAATGAAGTACCCAAGCCGCGGAAGCTAAGTTCCGGGTGTGTCTACTAGCACCATCGACGAAACCAAATGACTCATGACATCCGACACAACCTGCCAAAGCAGATCAAAAACATCACCAACCCATCAAAGATCGAAAATCAACCAGATATGTATAAAGCAAAACTACTATATACAAAAGCAACATGCCAGGCCGAAGCCTAGGCATAATACTTCTTCAAATAGAGCCCATTTCTGGGCTCTGGCAACTCGTTCCCTTCAATTGGCTTGAGGATAATACATAGATTAATGCTCCTGCCGGAAACCTAATTTTTGAGCCAACTCAACCATCATGCTATTCTGAAAATGACTGCCATGGTCAGTGACAATCTCTCTAGGAATACCAAAATGAGCAATAACCTGGTTGAAAAGAAAAAGAGCTGCAGTCTCACCATCATTCCCAAAAGTAGTCATAGCCTCGACCCACTTCGTAAAGTAGTCTACTGCTACAATAATGTACTTGTGACCTTTAGCTGAAGGTGGGTTACAAGTAGTATAATCAATACCCCACTTTGTAAAGCGACCGACAGTAATGACTGGAAAAAGCGGAGCTGGATGAGCACACATTTTTCGAGTATAAACTTAACACGGATGACACTTTTTGACTGACTCCATACAATCCTTGAAAATCGAAGGCCAAAAGTACCCAGCACGCAAGATATTTTGGGCTGTAGCAAGCCCAAATAAATAACCACCACAAGCTCCACTGTGGAAATCATTCAGTATAGCCTCAGCTTCTTCGAGAGTTAACCAACGTCTCAGGATTGAATCAGCCCCTCGATGGTATAAAGCATCACCAATAATCAAGTAATTCTTAGCCAAGTGACGCAACTTATGACGCTCATCTTTCGAAAAAGCAGAGCGAAACTTCGCAGTCTGGAGATACACAATTATATCTCCATAACAAGGATCCTGTGGAGAGATAAGAAACAAATGTTCATCTGGGAAGGATTCATCATAAATCATTTCTTCCCCACAGGGCAACTCGGAGATCAATTCTGCGAAAACCAATGATTTCTTGGACTTGGCAGACATAAACTCAAGATCAAATTCCTACAAAATCACAATCCATCTATTGTATTTGCCCCCAATCACTCGCCTATTGAGGACAAACTGAAATGGATTGGTTGTTGCCAAAACATAAGTTTTCCGTATAATAATGTAATGTCGGAGTTGGTGCATAGCATGAACAGCTGCCAAAGCTAAATTTTCTATCGGAGTGTACCAGAGTTCAGGTCCTACCAAGCCTCGACTAAGATAGTAAATAACATGCTCTGCAAGAGCATCATCTTCCTGAACTAGAACCATACCAATTGTAGATTGTGCTAACTCAAGATACAAAAGGAAATCCCTGCTATAAACAGGTGGACTCAATAAAGGAGTAGAGGTCAATGCTTTTTTCAAAGCATCGAATGAGCGTTGAGCGAAGTCATCCCAAAGAAATGGAACTCTCTTCTTCAACAATCTCATAAATCCCTTGGTAACTTCAGCATAATTTACGATAAATCTCCGAAGAAAATTAGACTTTCCTTGTAGACTTTGCAGTTGACGAACAGAGGACGGGGGAGGCAACCAAAGTATTGCCTCAACCTTGAAGGGATCTACCCTAATCCCTTCCCTAGACACAATGAATCCCAATAACCGACCGGATGTAACCGTGAAAACGCAGTTTTTCGGATTCAACCTAATCTTATAGAAATGACACCGTTCAAATATTTGACGGAGGTGAGCAGGATGATCCATCCTCTTTCGAGAATGAGCAGCTAAATCATCCAAATACGCCTCGATAATCTTTTTGATGTCGTGGAAGGCATATGACATGGCCCGCTGAAACGTAGCCCCAGCATTTTTAAGACCAAAAGGCATCTTCTTGTATGAAAAAGTACCCCAGGGACAAATAAAGGCAGTCTTATGCTGATCTTCAGGATGGATAGTAATCTGATTATATCCGGAGAAACCATCCATGAAGGAGAAAATCTCATTACTGGCACACTTGTCAATGATCTGATCGATAAATGGTGTGGGGTAATTATCTTTAGGACATGCTTTATTGAGGTCTCTGAAATCAATGCAAACTCAAATCGTTCCTTGTTTTTTATCTATGGGAACAGGGTTTGAAACCCATTCAATCAAAGGGATAGGGAAAATGAATCCTGCCTTAAGCAGCTTCTCCACCTCAGCTTTGATAGCTGCTGCCTTCCTAGGATTGACCGGACGAAGTTTTTGCCTCACAAGCTTAGCGTTTTCGTAAGTCTTAATCTCATGCTAGACAATAGATGGATCTATGCCAGACATTTCCTCATAAGACCAAGCGAATACATCCCTATACTCTTTAAAGAGCTTGGTGGAAATCTGAATCTCTTCACGGGAACATTCAGCTCCAATAAAGACGTTCTCAATAATATTGGGATCCTTGGAAATGTTCACCGGGATAGTAGGAGAAATCACAGCCATGTTCCTTCAGCATAAACCTGTGTTGGTGCTAAAGGGTTTAGGACTGGGCGAACAGGACCAGGAGACGGAGGACTTGGAAAACTCGTTTCAACTTCGCTCAAATTAGGTAAAAAGTAAGACCGATGATGCAAATCATCCCACAGTCTATCTATACCAGTCATAGCTTCCAGGATGGCCTCTTCAGATGGAAGAGTGGTATCAAGGCGATCCTGGGCAGAAGAAGAACTAAGTGCCCAAGCCGGAGCCACATCTCCATCCAACTCTTCCGGTGAGAGAGGAGCTGGGATGGATTCTGCAGAGTCAACAATAGATTGATAAGCATTCTCAGCTCTAGACATTGGAAATGCCATTCCACCAACTTGACCTTCCGCTAATGTGGCAGTAGGGGAAGGTAAGGTCCAAGGGTCCGAAAAATAATGAGTTCTAAAGAACTCTCTTCGAAGAGGAGCCTTGGAGGATGAAATTGCATTTATATGAACCATAGGAGGAGGAATATCAAAAGTACCCATCAAGGAAGAATACATTCCAACCCCTAAATTCTCAACATGCGCCTTAGTATTATCCATCTTTGGAATAGATGAGTTAGTAGAAGCATTTGGGTCTACAGGAGGACAGTCCAATTGATCCACTGTAACAATCCTCCCTTTATGAGGGAAACAAATAATCTGAAATAATGAGGACGCAATGGCATCCATCTCATAAATACAGTTTCTCCCCAACAGAAGGTTGTAGTCCAAGCTTGCATCAACTATCTCAACCTCTATATTCATAGTTTTTCCCCCAACACAGATAGGAAAAGCTAGGACAATACCATGTGGTTTGTGAGAATGACCATCAAACACAGTCAGAAGAGTGGTAGATGGAACAACTTTTGGAGAACCAATCATCTTCCAACATGTGAGAGACATCACGCATGTGGAAGCACCCTCATCAACAACCGTCCGAAAGATATTGCACTTCCGGTATGATGATTTAATATGAAAATCCATATGATGGGGGAGTCTCTTCTTAAAATTAGTCATATCAAATGTAATCAGAAGAGAATTTTTCAGATCAATAGCCCCAATGGCAGTGAGCAAAGCACTGGGCTGAGCTGGACAAGACTGGAGCACCTCTAAAGCTGACATGGCACAAGGACTCTACGCCAGATCTTCCATAATAGAATAGTTCTGGGCAGCCCTAGCGTTTGGATTAATCGTCGAACGCTTAGTAGATGCTTTGGGCATCTGAAGTATAGGCTCAACAGTAGGCCTCGTAATGTGAAGCGGCTCAATAGCATCAGGAGTATCCTTAGCTTTCGAAGACTCTTCTCCGCCATAGTCACGGGATCTCATAGCGACATCCATGTGAGCACTCATCATGAATATGTTTGATTGAATTTCCCCTTCCTGTGTGCCCCCAGAGGAAGCCCCATGATTTTGATTCACGCCAACAACTAGTTGTTGCCCTTGGGGAAAAGGGTTTGTCAACATAGCCTGGGAACTAGAAGAACCCTACTGAGCTCACCAACATGCTCGTTGGTTTTATTCGCATTACCCTTCCCATTCTTTCCCTTTTTCTTATTATTTCGTCCCTTCTTCCCTTCGGATTTTTGATTTCCTTTGGGATTGGAAGTTTGGACAGCATTTATCGACAAAGATTGGGAAGGCGATGACTCAGTAGGTACAGCCTGACCAGAAGGAGCAGATTGCAAAGACAACTGCTGCAATTGACTAAGCAGGCTGGCTGCACCACTATTGATCGACCCAATAAGTCCATCACCGTGAGGACTAGGCTTAGTTTTGGATAAATCTAATTTGGAGCGAGGAGCATTGGGAAAATATTTATGAAGGACCCCAGACTGAGAATTTATCAATTCAAGCTGCTAGGCCCTAAAAATGGCCTGTTCCTCGGAAAATACCCCAGACAGGGATACATCTTTAGAAATTTCTGACTGCAAAGATTTCATAAACCATTCTAAAAGGAATTCTCCTGGAATATGAGCTTTAATAAGCCTCTTCCTTCTCCGCCATTCCTGAATGTGGTCAGAAATGTGGGTTGCGTCGTCCTGCTTAAAATTAGTTAGGAGTTTAGTCCCGGCATCATATCGAACAAGCAACTGGAAATGGTTTAGAAATGTAACATCCAATTCTCCAAATGTAGCAAAACTGCCCCCAGTTAGCTCAATATACCATTTGGCAGTGTTTCCAGTTAGGGTGCGTTGAAACAATCTCAACCTAATCGAATCATCGATCAGGGAGTTAGAAGAACACCATAAATGGAACGTGGTGATGTGATCAGCTGGATCCTCTCCATTCTTGCCTTCAAACTTTGGAATGTCTGAAGGTAGTTTGGTCGGGACCGGAGGCCACCCTGGACTGTACCGGATCGAATCATTCGTCAATTTCGACAAGTCTGGCAAGTTTAACGTTGCCAGAAAAGGTAAACGAGGCAGAGCCTAAGGATTCCATCCTTAATAGGATGAATTCCCAACATTCTAAAAATAATACCCTGGATTTGATGAGGCACCAGGTTTCCAAAAAGAACTCATAGAAAAAGGAGAAGAACCTCCTCCCAACGCAGAGTTACCAAAGACCGGACGAGTTCCCCCTCCTAAAGTATTAAATGAAGAGGAAAGCCCCTGATAGGGGTTCTAGGCATTAGAAAGAGGGGAAAAGGTCTGATAAGCACTCGCTGAAGGGAAAGAAGCATTCCCTTGGTGACCAGCGTAAAAATGATTCCCTACCCCTGCTGTAGTGAATATAGGGTTCCAGCCTGTAAAAGTAGTCGAATTCTGACCTCCAGACCAAGGGTTGAAACTCTAAGTCTGAGAAGTAAACGGAAAGGACCCTAAAGAAAGATTCGAACTAAGAATATGTCCAGTTCCGAAGGGGAACCCTTGAAAAGAAGCTGATCCACTAGCCATGGAAGACATGGGTGTAGATCCAGCTGCAGCAGCGGAAAAGGAAAAAGGAGGAATCCCACTAGTGGGCATTCCAAAACAGAAGGGACCAGATTGGGAAGCATGTGCTTGGATGAAACCAGAGCCAAACAAAGTAGTACTAGAAGCAATCGAAGATATAGCAATAGTTTCCCCTCCTTCAACAGAAGCAGGAGTCTGAATGCCTGCAGCACTCACAGCAGGAGCCGCATTCCCAGTCGTGGCCATTGAAAGGTATGTATAATACGGAGGACCTTCTGGTCTCTCTGACTCAGGTTCGATGTATTCAACAACGAATGGATAATCAGGAGGAAGAGGAGATGGAAGTGACTAAGAGGGTTCAGACACTTCCTCTACCTGTACTTCTTCTTCCTGCGGAAATAATACTCGCGAGGTGAGCGGAGCGCTCCTCTCAGAACCAACACCAGAATTAGCTACGAAACCTTCAGACCCTTGTGGAGGATCTCTCTCCACTGCGTCAGACGTCACCGGGTGGTACCCACCTGCTAAATAACTCCTACGCCTTCTTGAAGAAGGCTCTGGACTCGCGGGAGATAACCCCCGGATTCTCCTCGATCGACGAGGCACATGATCAGCCACTTTAAAAAAATTTAATTAGACTCAAATAATATAAAGCTAAGCAAGCTAGGAGCAAAGAGAACTCACTACAAAAAATAATCCCTGAGATACAATCAAGCAAACAGCTTTCAGGTATTTCCGCTCCAGGTGATTAGGACCGGATACCAAAATACAAGAAAGCGAAATAGGACCTCCCGAAAGTAGTCTGGGATAATTACGGCCCAGGCCTACTAGCGAAGGTAATAGAAACAGTTACGCCGACCTCCTAACGACAGCCTTTGCCGGCACAAGTACCCAAGCTTCGCAAGGGCACCCCCCAGAAGTACTACTGAGAGTGATACGACGTCTGCCTCAGGTACCACGGGTATTCCCCCCTGCAGTCAACTATGTGGAACCTAGGAGTGGCAACTATGGGCACCAATCCATATCAGAAGCCAAGCGGAATGGTCTTGAGGTCAGATTCAGCAAATCAGAGAGGGAGTATCTCTCTTCTCAGCCTTCACTTCCCCTCGCGCTTGACTCTCTAGAGGAGAGCTTTCCTGGTCCACCTAATGGAGTTGGATTTCACTCAATTAATCAACTTCTATGTTTTGTTTGAACGGCCTTGGAGAGTTAACTCTCCACTCACCTAATCCAAGGCTCTACAACCTAGCTAGTTGGTGTATGACACTTAAAAAACTTGCTAGTAACTTTTAAATTATATCGCTTATTTTAATTGGATGTTATGTTAAGTCAAAGGGATACAGAAATGAAACTTGTGGTGTTTTGATGCAGAAAAAAAATTAATAAAAAACAAACTACATGCAAATGTAGTAATTGTCTTTCGATGAAAAACAACTTCTACACAGGTTCTACGAGACTAAAAATTTTTATTTTTCTTTTCAGATAACAAACTTCACACTCACAAAAACTATGAAAATGACTAAATGCTTAAGTGCACCTGATGCAAATCACTAAGAGCATGCAAATTCTAAGATGCAAAATCTACTAAAGCAGAGAGAAATTTCTCAAAGATCCTTCAGTTTTATCTCTTTCTGGTTGTCCAGAAAGCTAGTTCCCAAAATCAGAAACTCTTAATATAAGGACACCAAAAACGCTTGAAACAAGAGGAAGAAACCAATGACAATTCCTTTCCAAAATCAAGTCAAAAACCAAAGGCAAGAAACCTCAACAAAGCTTCAAAAGATGCAACGAAACGAAAACAAAAATTCAAAACAAAAGCAAAAAATAAAACAAAATGTTTTTTGAGCTTTTGAATTTTATAAAAAGAAGAGTTTGAAAAGACCAAGAAAAACCATCAAATCCCAGGCCAAACAACTCTGAATTTCAAGAAAAAACTTCAAAAAAGCTCCAAATCTTATAGGGCTAACTAGTAGCAAAATTTATATGAGCAAAAGAAGAAAAGAAACTCAATCACTCAGCCTAGAAGAATAGTACAACCTTGCAGCAAACAAAAACTTCAAAGAACCAAGACAGACTCTTCAAAAATTACAACAAGACCTAGTCAACTGAACTCAAGAAAACCAACCAAGAAATGGGAAAAAATGGAAGTGCAAAGCAAGACACAAAGGTAGGAAAGAGTAAATGAGCAGAGGCTCTCTGTTCTGATAAAGAAGAACAGCCAAGAATCCCCAGGAAGAGATCTTGGTACTCGAACTAGAAATGCAAGCACAAGAAACAAACTTTGCCAAATAAGCTAGTTTTCAACCAAACAAGAGAGAGAAAATACCCAAGACCACTTTCAACACAATCCAGAGGATATAAAGACACTGCAGAAACAGGCCTCCACAGGCAGACAAGACCAAAAATCCAAGAAACCTAAAATTTCAAAATTGACTGAGATATACGCGACTTGACAGTTTTGAAACAAGCGTGCATACGCGACTGTGTTAAAGGAAACACGTGTATACACGACTCCCTTTAACAAAAACTGCATGTAGACACGTCTGTGTGCAAACAAACCCGCGTATGGAAAGGTAAATAATAAAACTTAAAAAAGATCAAGCCTGGATAAGAAACCAGGTCTTCAGTCTGACTGAGAAAGAGTTAACTGGACTAGAAATGAAAGTTAAAACTGCTGGAAACCTTTCAAACAACTGAAACCACCCAACAGCGGAATCACAAGAATGTGGTCCCCAACGGAGTCGCCAGTTCTGTTTTGGGGAAAAACACCCTAGAGGTTTGTTGGGTCAAAACCTCCACAGATCAGGGCATGCTATTCAGAAGGACTCACACAAAACCATACTAAAATGCTAAAAACTAGATAACAATGATAGCAGAACTCACCCATAGTCCTATGTTCGATGTAGATCCTGCGGGGTCCAAACCCCCAGCAGCCCTTCTTCCTCTCCAACCTAGAAAACAAGAAAAAACATGCACGGAAACCTAGTTGTACATCATATATTTCTCCTAAACGTTAGTGTAATCCATGTGAAATATGATATAAATGATAATAGATGCTTAATAATCAATGTTTTCACATATACAAATAGATACTAACACAGAAGTTCAGGAACAATATGGTTCTTCATTATTACGAACAGCATGTACAGAAGTAAAGAGTGGAGAGATCACCTGAATCCTTCCACGATCTTCGAGCATACCGTCGTTCGGATCCGTCCCGCCCTTGCCTCACTAAGATACTTTCAAGACTTATGCACTCGAGATGGCACATAAACGGATGAACATCTCCAGGAAACAAGGGTTTCCTGTATAAATCTGGGAAAGTGCAGGAGGCACGGGGAATCAGACTTGAATTAGGGATTCCAACAGAGTATAATATCTATAAAATTTCTCTCTCTCGTAGGCCATGCACATGAGGGGCTTTTATACTCCCTCAAAGTAGTTTCAATCAGTTGGAAATAGTTGGCCACGTGCTGGGGTGGTTGAACTACTGGAGTAACCATCAACCCAGCCCGAAAATAGGGATTTTTTATATATTTTTTAATGGTTTTAATGGCATACGCGGAAAAGTACATGTGGACTCGCGTATACACGCGAAAAATTCTAGGCATACCCGCGTATGGGAATTTTAACACTGTTTTTTAGTGAATTTTGTTCAAGTCTGTAGGAATGGGTGCCTAAAGCCATAAAGACAATCATGAATCACATGCGGGTGAAAAACGATGCTATAACAGATGCCCCCTAATATATGAGGTCAAAAGGGGTACATGATGGCATAAATGTATTATGCACATAGAAAGAACTTCGCAAGGACAAGAGAGGACTTCACCAGATTTCAGCCTGCCAAAAACCAATGAAAGAACACAGAGAGTCAACTCATGCTGAGGCGGGCATACCCATGCTCAGTCAAAAATACATCATATGGAAAGTACAGAATAGATCCAACATGTATACAAGTATAGCTGAACTGAAAGTACACAATGAATCATCTGAGCATGGCCCGGAAGTACAAGTCATAATCAATGTCTAAGTATCACATATAGAAAGCTGATCAATGATGCTGAAACTGGATGTCTGATCATATAAGTAATTGAATCTCCAAGTACCAAATCATAAGAGGTGGAATAAACGGTACAATCACGCAACTCGGGAGCCAACATATAGGATGCTGCTGTACTGACACTGCAACATATAAGGGTGAACGACATCACTGGCAGAAACTGAATGGACTGTCAAAAGTGAACCGAGAAATGCTGATGCAACCTGAGGTCTTCACCGATCTCGACGGCACAATTCTACACAATGGGAATAAATGAGCTGAAGTCGACCATGTAAGAAATCATTGGATTACCGGTCAATGATGTATACCGTTAACCAACGCGAGACAACCCACCAATAATGAAAATGAGTGTCAAGGTGCCCCAGTACAATCTAACAAGTGTGAATAAATGAGTTGAACTCGAACACTTGAAAGAATCTACCAATCAGGAGGCAATGATGAATCCCCACTGTCGATAGCGAAGAGTCTGCCACTGATGACTGCAAACCCTAAGGTACTGACAAAAGACTCTAGACCTTATTCTCAGAGCAATGAGTCAGAGTCGATGGGAAAATATCTGCTGGAAGGAAGGCATTAAGGCATCCCACATCAGTCCAACGTGAGTGTAACTCGCAGGCCAAGATTTGGAAGGAATCAGATGAAGTAGAGTGACGGAACCAAACCGAAGTACATTTCCGACATGCACAAGATGAAGCTAGCGCACGGAAGAAACCCTCTGAACCAACCAATAATCAAAGCTGACACAGAGGTGAGATATCCACCGATAGGGTCAAATGGAAATCAAGGTACTGCACGAATCCCAAGTGTGATAATGTATGCTGACGTCGAACACAGGGGAAACCACTCAGTCAAAGACCCATAATGATGATCAAATGCTGAGCACAAGCTCACCTATCAATGATGGAAATAGGGCTAGGGTTCGGCTCTAGGTTTGCTCTCAGATCAATGTGTCGTAGTCAATAAGAGACAAACCCGCCAACAAGAAGTCAATGGAGACCTTCTCAAACCAGCACGAGCAGAGGACCAAAACATCTGATGTGATAGAACAAGATACTGACAAGTCCAGGAAGGCCGACTAAATAATGAGTCAAGAGACACCGCAGAATGGCCGACTCTGGTTAGACTTCCCTTGAACAAAAGCACGACTCGTGATGACCATGGCAGTAAAAGTGACATTGTATAATTCTGTTATGCAGGAGGCAGAAAAAACTCTCCATATGATTGGAAGAGATAACCAACCGGGGGAGGACTGACAAGTGAAACAAGGTAAAGGCTGAACCTAGGTCAAAACTAAAACAATCCCAAATGTAGGAAATATATAAGTGTATGTGCTTTGTTCAAGGGCGACAAACTGACACTGTACTGCCATTAAAATTACGAAGTTACATCCCGTTCCTGCTCTTTTTGTTATATTTGATTTTTCTGTCTTTTTCATATAATAAGCCTGAAAAAGAATAAAAGAATGCTATGGTACAATGGATAGAACGAGTATCAAGAAATAGATGCAATAGTTCCTGGGATTGGAACGATCCTATGCTCAACGCAAGGTGGCGGAAACTGGTAAGCGATACTCAGAGGAATGTTCCATCCATGGGAAAAAAGGGTGTCAAGTCGCGATAGCTAAGTGCATGCAATGGTTTAACTTGTACAGACGGTCAAAGTAAAAAGTTGGCTTAAACATTGAGTCCAAATGAAGCCGGCTAAAGGCCAGGATAAACAAGTAGCCAATATGCAATGCAGTAATACAACTCAACAACACCAGGGAGCCTCTAGGGTAATAGCCAGAAAAATGATAGTGAGAAAGAAGAAGAATGAAGCTTCAACACATAAGTCATGGCGGGACTAAAGAGGACTCCCGAGCCTACATAAAACGCAGCATGGGCAACAAGTGATAGGGAGGAACTAACTAGGAAGCCCATGTAAAGGAAGGCTCTACCACCAAGTCATGATTAAATAATCAACGAGTGAAATGGGTGTAATACTCATGACCTGATGGGATTGACCCTATGGAAAGTGATCAGAATGGAGGTTAGTATGCAAAATGCAACGGAAAGTGGATTCCCTAACTTATATGCCAGTGAAGATCATATACCTACCATGACGGGTCAGCAGTCATGGATCAAAAACTGGGAAAAATCTCAAATTCGTCAAAATGTACCTGAAAATATACCAATCTGGGCACTTCCAAGCATCCGGGTTATGCAGCTTAAGATAGATTGAAAAAATAAGCATAACAAATTTTTGCGAAAATTTTCAACTTTTTGGGCATAAATAGACAAATTACCTCATATTTGGTTCATTATTACATTGCTGATTTGGGAAAAAGTGCTCTGGAGAAAAAGCCTCTTTCATCAGAACAGGAGCAACCGACCGTCAATCTTCACTGAATTTGTCAGGTAAGCTCATCAACCATCCTTGCTATTCATTTTGTCCGTTCATAAATTAAAATTTAGGAATTTTCACCGTAGAATCTCTTGCTAAAAATCACGGGTTTGCGCATACGCGGGTTGGTAATGACCAAGTCGCGTATACACGCGACTGTGCACAAATAAAGTCGCGTATGCACAACCCAAAAATGAAAAATGCGTAGCTAATGAACGAATTATTGAAATTTTGCAGGATGACCATATCATGGAGAGAGCGTGAACACAGTGCTATAGACAATGAAGTCATGCAGGACCAAGTATCACTGAATATTCTTCGGAATTGCGGATTGCTCAAGTTTTTTAAAATGCCAAATATGAAGAGTAATGTCTGGTTGCTCGAAATGCTTGTGAACTATTGGGAACCGGAAGAAGACTGTTTCATTATAGATCAGATGCCCATACGCATCGAAGTGGAAGATATATATTTTATTACTGGACTCTCCCGGAGGGGGGAGCCAGTAGACTTGCACGGTAAGCCTTTGGGAGGGCTAACCGTGGAAGATTACGTCCATGTGTACTACGTAGAGGGTTCCAAGAAAGTTGGAACTCAAATTTCTATCAAAGATCTACGAGACTTGCACATAAAAATCCTCCTTTTTACCATTGGGAGAGTAGCAGGATCAACTTCTCTACACCAGGCATCCAGGACGCAAATGAGTATAGCAGTGGAATGCTTAACTCATGTATATGATTGGTGCACAACTCTACTGATGAACATGAAGCAACAATTGACTTCTATCCGAAAAACAAAGACAAAACATTTTGGATATGGTACAATTTTGATGACATTCTTCTTCAAGAAGATTCCAGCGCTGAGACCCAGAGTGATCTCTACCATCAGCAGCCCGAGAGACCTAAGAATTGCCCGCTGGGCAGACATGATGAAGAGATTGGGGGGAAGTGAAGTTCCCCGGACCACTTGGGATGATGAGTTCTTCCAATGGTGGAGAGAACAAATCATCGCTATGGATGACTATCCCTATGCTGGGATGGACTTTCGTGGCGATCCAGATCTTGTCCTTCCACCAGGCGCGGCATGGGGCACAGTCGGTAAGTTTGCAATTTTTGACTTATATAATTTTTTTGGATTTTTTCAATATATATGAAAAAATGAAAAACAAAGATGTTTTTGATTGGATGCAAAATGACTTACAATTTTATGTGCGACCTGAAGGTTACCCGTGACATAAGCGTCGCAGGGGCGAAGCGGATACAGTAGATTCAGACAGGACCCTCCAGGCTGTACAGAGGAACCTGGAGGGGTTAACCTGCCAAGTACCTATGGCTGCAGTGGAATATCTGCCTGAAGCCATCCAGAGACGGGTGGTAGGAGTGCCCCGAGACTGGGTACGGTTATTCCGCCGAGTTGCCACCGCGATCGTGTTCTATAGGAACACAACTTCTGGGCAGGGACCTCAGGAGTAGATAGATATGATGTATCAGATGATTGTATATTTTTTGAGACTGAACATGATCGGGCATAAGCCCAAATTTTTTGTATGACTTATGGATCCAAATTTTGTATAGTTTTGAACACTCTGATGATATATATACAGCGATGTTTGATGTGATGTGACAAATGTATAAAAATGTATGATGTTTTTGATGATTAAATTTTATTGTATGGAATGATTAATGTGCCAATCAATGGCTTGATTATCTAATGAGTCTGCCATCCAATTGTCAGCTCGAGGAATATGAATGAAAGTTAAAAATTGAAATGATCTTTGTAACAAACGTACCCTCAAGAACAACCGGAGTAAAAATGGATCTCGAACCCGATAAGTATTGTTCAACTGCGACACCACCAGCTGAGAGTCCAAGAAAACTACCAACGAATCAACACCCAAGAATATTTCCTCCGAGAGTAGATAAACAACTGCAGTGTATTCTGCTATGTTATTGTAAGTAGGACCAATGCAGACCCCTCTTGATACTAACAGCTGACCGGATGGATAATGAAGCACCCAAGCCGCGGAAGATAAGTTCCGGGTCTGTCTACTAGCACCATCGGCGAAACCAAAATGACTCATAACATCCGACACAACCTGCCAAAGCAGATCAAAAACATCACCAACCCATCAAAGATCGAAAAACAACCAGATATGTACAAAGAAAAACTACTATATACAAAATCAACATGCCAGGCCGAAGCCTAGGCATAATACTTCTTCAAATAGAGCCCATTTCTGGGCTCCGGCAACTCGTTCCCTTCAAAATCAACCAAGGTATATGCTCCTTTCTTAAGGAATTTTTTAACGATAAAGGGGCCATACCACATAGACTTAAACTTTCCTACCCCCAGGGCATCTTTTTCTTGGGCATAGACCAACACAAGGTCACCTTCCGAAAAAACCCTAGGCTTGACCGCCTTATCGTACTAAACTTTAACTTGGTTTTTATGCGCTTCATTCATCGTGGCGGCATCCCGACGCTGCTCATCAAGATGTTCCAGATGAAGGAGCCGTTCTTCAAGACTAGAAGTGTCAGGAAGAAGTTCAACAACTAAATTAAGAGAAGGAATCTCACATTCAATGGGAAATACGGATTCCAACCCGTGCACTAGCTGAAACGGAGTAAAGCCAGTTGCAGTTTTCACTGACGTCCTGTATGCCCAAAGTGCAGGATATAACATAATATGCCAGTTGGATCTAGCTTTATCAATTTCCCTTTGAAGAATTGTCTTCAAGGATTTATTCACGACTTCCACTTGCCCATTGGCTTGAGGATAATACGGAGATGAATGCTCCTGCCGAAAACCCAATTTTAGAGCCAACTCAGCCATCATGCTATTCTGAAAATGACTGCCATGATCAGTGAAAATATCTCTAGGAATACCAAAACGAGCAATAACCTGGTTGAAAAGAAAAAGAGCTGCAGTCTCACCATCATTCCCAAAAGTAGGCATAGCCTCGACCCACTTCGTAAAGTAGTCTACTGCTACAATAATGTACTTGTGACCTTTAGCCGAAGGTGGGTTACAAGTATTATAATCAATACCCCACTTTGTAAAGGGACCGACAGTAATGACTGGAAAAAGTGGAGCTGGATGAGTGCGCATTTTTTGAGTATAAACTTGACATGGATGACACATTTTGACCGACTCCATACAATCCTTGAAAATCAAAGGCCAAAAATACCCAGCACGCAAGATCTTTTGGGCTGTGGCAAGCCCAGATAAATGACCACCACAAGCTCCACTGTGGCAATCATTCAGCATAGCCTCATCTTCTTCGAGAGTTAAGCAACGTCTCAGGATTGAATCAACCCCTCGACGATATAAAGCATCACCAATAATCAAGTAATTCTTAGCCAAGTGACGCAACTTACGACGCTCATCTTTCGAAAAAGTAGAGGGAAACTTCGCAGTCTGAAGATACACAATGATATCTCCATACCAAGGATCCTGTGGAGAGATAAGAAACAAATGTTCATCTGGGAAGGATTCATCATAAATCATTTCTTCCCCACAGGGCAACTCGGAGATCAATTCTACGAAAACTAATGATTTCTTGGACTTGGCAGACATAAACTCAAGATCCAATTCCTGCAAAATCACAATCCATATATTGTATTTTCCCCCAATCACTCGCATACTGAGGACAAACTGAAATGGATTGGCTGCTACCAAAACATAAGTTTTTCATAGAATAATGTAATGCCGGAGTCGCTGCACAGCATGAACAGCTGCCAAAGCTAACTTTTCTATCGGAGTGTACCGGAGTTCAGGTCCTACCAAACCTCGACTAAGATAGTATATAACATGCTCTGCAAGAGCATCATCTTCCTGAACCAGAACCATACCAATAGTAGATTCTGCTGCTACCAGATACAAAAGGAAATCCCTGCTATAATCAGGTGGACTCAATAAAGGAGTAGAGGTCAATGCTTTTTTCAAAGCATCGAATGAGCATTGAGCGAAGTCATCCCAAAGAAATGGAACTCCCTTCTTCAACAATCTCATAAATCCCTTGGTAACTTCAACATAATTTACGATAAATCTCCGAAGAAAATTAGACTTTCCTTGTAGACTTTGAAGTTGACGAATAGAGGACGGGGGAGGCAACCGAAGTATTGCCTCAACCTTGAAGGGATCTACCCTTATCCCTTCCCTAGACACAATAAATCCCAATAACCGACTGGATGTAACCGCGAAAACGCACTTGTTCGGATTCAACCTAATCTTATAGAAACGACACCGTTCAAATATTTGACGGAGGTGAGCAGGATGATCCATCCTCTTTCGAGAATGAGCAGCTAAATCATCCAAATACGCCTCTATAATATTTTTGATGTCGTGGAAGGCATATGACATGGCCTGCTGAAAGGTAGCCCCAGCATTTTTAAGACCAAAAGGCATCTTCTTGTATGCAAAAGTACCGCAGGGACAAATAAAGGCAGTCTTATGCTGATCTTCAGGAAGGATAGTAATCTGATTATATGCGGAGAAACCATCCATGAAGGAGAAAATCTCATTACCGGCACACTCGTCAATGATCTGATCGATAAATGGTGTGGGGTAATTATCTTTAGGACATGCTTTATTAAGGTCTCTGAAATCAATGCAAACTCGAATCGTTCCTTGTTTTTTATCTACGGGAATAGGGTTTGAAACCCATTCAGTCAAAGGAACAGGGAAAATGAATCCCGCCTTAAGCAGCTTCTCCACCTCAGCTTTGATAGCTGTTGCCTTCCTAGGATTGACCAGACGAATTTTTTGCCTCACGGGCTTAGCGTTTTCGTAAGTCTTGACCTCATGCTGGACAATAGATGGATCTATACCAGGAATTTCCTCATAAGACCAAGCGAATACATCCCTATACTCTTTAAAAAGATCGGTGTAAATCTGAATCTCTTCACGGGAACATTCAGATCCGATGAAGACATTCTCAATAATATTGGGATCCCTGGAAATGTTCACCGGGATAGTAGGAGAAATCACAGCCATGTTCCCTTCAGCATAAACCTGTGTTGGTGCTAAAGGGTTCAGGACTGGGCGAACAGGACCAGGAGATGGAGGACTTGGAAAACTCGTTTCAACTTCGCTCAAATCAGGTAAAAAGTAAGACTGATGATGCAAATCATCCCACGGTCTATGTATACCAGTCATAGATTCCAGGATGGCCTCTTCAGATGGAAGAGTGGTATCAACGCAATCCTGGGCAGAAGAAGAACTAAGTGCCCAAGCCGGAGCCACATCTCCATCCAACTCTTTCGGTGATAGAGGAGCTGGGATGGATTCTGCAGAGTCAACAATAGAATGATAAGCAATCTCAGCTGCAGACATTGGAAATGCCATTCCTTCCACTTGACCTTCCGCTAATGTGGCAGTAGGGGAAGGTAAGGTCCAAGGGTCTGAAAAATAATGAGTTCTGAAGAACTCTCTTCGAAGAGGAGCCTTGGAGGATGAAATTGCATTTATATGAATCGTAGGAGGAGGAATATCGAAAGTACCCATCAAGGAAGAATACTTTCCAACCCCTAAATTCTCAACAGGCGCCTTAGTATTATCCAACTTTGGAACAGATGAGTCAGTAGACGCATTCGGGTCTACAGGAGGACAGTCCAGTTGGTCCACTGTAGCAATCCTCCCTTCGTGAGGGAAAAAAATAATTCGAAATAATTAGGATGCAATGGCATCCATCTCATAAATCTAGTTTCTTCCCAACAGAAGGTTGTAGTCCAAGCTTGCATCAACTACCTCAACCTCTATATTCACAGTTTTTCCCCCAACATAGATAGGCAAAGCTGGGACAATACCATGCGGTCTGTGAGAATGACCATCAAACGCAGTCAGAAGAGTGGTAGATGGAACATCTTTGGGAGATCCAATCGTCTTCCAACATGTGAGAGACATCACGCATGTGGAAGCACCCTCATCAACAACCGTCCGAAAGATATTGCACTTCCGGTACGATGATTTAATATGAAAAGCTATATGATGGGGGAGTCTCTTCTTAAAATTAGTCATATCAAATGTAATCAGAAGAGAATATTTTGGATCAATAGCCCCAATGGCAGTGAGAAAAGCACTGCGCTGAGCCGGACAGGATTGGAGCACCTCTAAAGCCGACATGGCACAAGGACTCTGCGCTAGATCTTCCACAATAGAGTAGTTCTGGGCAGCCCTAGCGTTTGGATTAATCGTCGAATGCTTAGTGGATGCTTTGGGCATCCGAGGTATAGGCTCAACAGTAGATCTCGTAATATGAAGCGGCTCAGTAGCATCAGGAGCATCCTTAGATTTCGAAGACTCTTCTCTGCCATAATCACGGGATCTCGTAGCGACATCCATGTGAGCACTCATCATGAATATGTTTGATGGAATTTCCCCTTCCTCGGTGCCCCGAGAGGAAGCCCCAGGATTTTGATTCGCGCCAACAACTAGTTGTTGCCCTTGGGGAAAAGGGTTTGTTAACACAACCTGGGAACTGGAAGAACCCTGCTGAGCTAACAAGCACTGCGCATCTTGAATTTTAGGGAAAAGGTGCATAAGATGGTCTCCAACACACCGCTTGCATGGAAAATTCACTTTCTTTTTATCCTTTTGACCCTCACCAACATGCTCGTTGGTTTTATTTGCATTACCCTTCCCATTCTTGCCCTTTTTCTTATTATTTTGTCCCTTCTTCTTCCCTTCGGATTGTTGATTTCCTTTGGGATCGGAAGTTTGGACAGCATTAATCGAAAAAGATTGGGAAGGCGATGAATCAGCAGGCACGACCTGACCAGAAGGAGCAGATTGTATAGACAACTGTTGTAACTGAGTAAGCATGTTAGATGCACCACTATTGATTGACCCGATAAGTCCATCACCAAGAGGACCAGGCTTAGTTTTGGATAAATCTAATTTGGAGCGAGGAGCATTGGGAAAATATTTATGAAGGACCCCAGACTAAGAATATATCAATTCAAGCTGCTGGGCCCTAAAAATGGCATGTTCCTCAGAAAATACCCCAGACAGGGATACATCTTTAGAAATGTCTGACTGTAGAGATTTCAGAAACCATTCCAAAAGGAATTCTCCTGGAATATGAGCTTTAATAAGCCTCTTCCTTCTTCGCCATTCCTGAATGTGGTCAGAAATGTGGGTTGCGTCGTCCTGCTTAAAATTAGCTAGGAGTTCAGTCCCGGCATCATATAGGATTGGCAACTAGAAATGGTTTAGAAATGTAACAGCCAGTTCTCCAAATGTAGCAAAACTGCCCCCGGTTAGCTCAATATACCATTTGGCAGCGTTTCTAGTTAGGGTGCGTTGAAACAATCTCAACCTAATCGAATCCTCGATCAGGGAGTTAGAAGAACACCATAAATGGAATGTGGTGATGTGATCAGCCGGATCCTCTCCATTCTTGCATTCAAACTTTGGAATGTCTGAAGGTAGTTTGGTCGGGACCGGAGGCCACCCCGGACTATACCGGATCGGATCATTTGTCAATTTCGACAGATCTGGCAAGTTTAACATTGCCAGAAAAGGTAAATGAGGCGGAACCTGAGGATTCCATCCTTGATAGGATGAATTCCCAACATTCTGAAAAGAATACCCTGGATTTGATGAGGCACCAGGTTGCCAGAAAGAACTCGTAGAAAAAGGAGAAGAACCTCCTCCCAACGCAGAGTTACCAAAGCCCAGACCAGTTCCCCCCACTGAAGTATGAAATGAAGAGGAAAGCCCCTGATAGGGGTTCCAGGCATTAGAAAGAGGGGAAAAGGTCTGATAAGCACTCGATGAAGGGAAAGAAGCATTCCCTTAGTGACCAGCGTAAAACTGATTCCCTGCCCCTGCTGTAGTGAATACAGGGTTCCAACCTGTAAAAGTAGTCGAATTCTGACCTCCAGACCAAGGGTTGAAACTCTGGGTCTGAGAAGTAAACGGAAAGGACCCTAAAGAAGGATTCGAACTAGGAATATGTCTAGTTCCGAAGGGGAACCCTTGAAAAGAAGCTGATCCACTAGCCATGGAATACATGGGTGTAGATCCAGCTGCTGCAGCGGAAAAGGAAAAAGAAGGAATCCCACTAGTGGGCATTCTAAAACAAAAGGGACCAGATTGGGAAGCATGTGCTTGGGTGAAACCAGAGCCAAACACAGCAGTACTAGAAGCAATTGAAGATATAGCAATAGTGCCCCCTCCTTCAACGGAAGCAGGAGTCTGAATGCCTGCAGCATTCACAGCAGAAGCCGCGTTCCCAGTCGTGGCCATCGAAAGGTATGTATAATACGGAGGATCTTCTGGTCTGTCTGAATCAGGTCTGATGTATTCAACAACGAACGTATAATCAGAAGGAAGAGGAGATGGAAGTGACACAGAGGGTTCAGGTACTTCCTCTATTTGAACTTCTTCTTCCTGGAGAAATAAAACTCGCGAGGTGAGCGGAGCGCTCCTCTCGGAACCAACACCAGAATCAGCTACGAAACCTTCAGACCCTTGTGGAGGATCTCTCTCCACTGCGTTAGATGCCACAGGGTGGTGCCCACCTACTAAACTACTCCTACGCCTTCTTGAAGAAGGCTCTGAACTCTCGGGAGATAACCCCCGGATTCTCCTCGATCGATGAGGCACTTGATCAGCCACTTTAACAAATTTTAATTAGACTCAAAATATATAAAGCTAAGCAAGCTAGGAGCAAAGAGCACTCACTACAAAAAATAATCCCTGAGATACAATCAAGCAAACAGCCTTCAGGTATTTCCGCTCTGGGTGGTTAGGACCGGACACCAAAATACAATAAAGCGAAATATAGGACCTCCCGAAAGTAGTCTGGGATAATTATGGCCCAGGCCTACTAGCGAAGGTAACAGAAATAGTTACGCTGACCTCCTAACAACAGCCTTTGCCGGCACAAGTACCCAAGCTTCGCAAGGGCACCCCCCAGAAGTACTGCTGAAAGTGATACGACGTCTGCCTCAGGTACCACGAGTATTCCCCCCCGCAGTCACCTATGTGGAACCTAGGAGTGGCAACTATGGGCACCAATCCGTGTCAGAAGCCGGGCGGAACGGTCTTGAGGTCAGATTCAGCAAATTAGAGAGGGGGTATCTCTCTTCTCAGCCTTCACTTCCCCTCGCGCTTGACTCTCTGGAGGAGAGCTTTCCCGGTCCACCTAACGGAGTTGGATTTCGCTCAATTAATCAACTTATATGTTTTGTTTGAGCGGCCTTGGCGAGTTAACTCTCCACTCACCTAATCCAAGGCCCTACAACCTAGCTAGTTGGTGTATGACACTTAAAAAACTTGCTAGTTTCTTTTAAGTTATATCGTTTATTTTAATCGGCTGTTGTGTTAAGTCAGAGGGATACGGAAATGAAACTTGTGGTGTTTTGACGCATAAAAGAAATTAATAAAAACCAAACTACATGCAAATGCAGTAATTGTCTTTCGATGAAAAGAAACTTCTACACAGGTTCTACGAGACTAAAAATTTTATTTTTCTTTCCAGATAACAAACTTCACACTCACAAAAACTATGAAAATGACTAAATGCTTAAGTGCACCTGATGCAAATCACTAAGAGCATGCAAATTCTAAGATGCAAAATTTACTAAAGCAGAGAGAAATTTCCCAAAGATCCTTTAGTTTTATCTCTTTTTGGTTGTCCAGAAAGCTAGTTCCCAAAATCAGAAACTCTTAATATAAAGACACCAAAAACGCTTGAAACAAGAGGAAGAAACCAATGACAATTCCTTTCCAAAATCAAGTCAAAAACCAAAGGCAAGAAACCTCAACAAAGCTTCAACAGATATAACAAAACAAAAACAAAAATGCAAAACAAAAGAAAATGACAAAAATGTTTTTTGAGCTTTTGAGTTTTATAAAAAGGAAGAGCTCGAAAAGACCAAGAAAAACTATCAAATCCCAAGCCAAACAACTCTGAATTTCATGCAAAAACTTCAAAAATGCTCTAAACCTTATAAGGCTACCTAATAGCAAGATTTATATGAGCAAAAGAAGACAAGAAACTCAATGACTCAACCTAGAACAATAGTACAACCTTGCAGCAAACAAAAACTTCAAAGAACCAAGAAAAGACTCTTCAAAAATTGCAACAAGACCTAGTCAACTGAACTCAAGAAAACCAACCAAGAAATGGGCAAAAATCGAAGTGCAAAGCAAGATACAAAGGTAGGAAAGAGTAAATGAGCAGAAGCTCTCTGTTCTGCTGAAGCAGAACAGCCAAGAATCCCCAGAAAGAGATCTTGGTACTCGAACCAGAAATGCCAGCACAAGAAACAAGATTTGCCAAATAAGCTAGTTTTCAACCAAACAAGAGAGAGAAAAGACCAAAGACCACTTTCAACACAATCTAGAGGACACAAAGACACTGCAGGAACAAGTCTCCACAGTCAGACAAGACTAAAAAGCCCAGAAATCAAAAATTTAAAAATTGACCCAGATATACGTGACTTGACAGTTTTGAAACAAGTGTGCATACGCGACTGTGCTAAAGGAAACCCGCGTATACGCGACTCCATTTAACAAAAATTGTGTGTATACGCGTCTGTGTGCAGACAAACCCGTGTATGCAAAGGTAAATAATGAAAAATAAAAAAGATCAAGCCTGGATAAGGAACCAGGACTTCATTCTGACTGAGAAAGAGTTAACTGGATTGGAAATAAAAGTTAAAACTATTGGAAACCTATCAAACAGCTGAAACCACCCAACAGGGGAATCATAAGAATGTGATCCCCAGCAGAGTCACCAATTCTGTTTCGGGGAAAATCACCCTAAAGGTTTGTTGGGTTAAAACCTCCACAGAGCAGGGCATGCCATTCAGAAGGACTCACACACAACCATACTTGAATGCAAAAAACTAGATAACAATGATAGAAGAACTCACCCGTAGTCCTACGTTCGATGTAGATCCCACGGGGTCCAAACCCCCAGCAACCTTTCTTCCTCCTTCAACCTGAAAACAAGAAAGAACGTGCATGGAAAACTAGTTGTACAACATATGTTTCTCCTAAACGTTAGTGTAATTCATGTGAAACATTATATAAACCATAATAAATTCTTAATAATCAATATTTTCACATATACAAATAGATGTTAACACACGATTTCAGGAACAAGATGGTTCTTCATTATTATGAACAGCATGTACAGAAATAAAGAGTGGAGAGATCACCTGAATCCTTCCATGATCTTCGAGCAGACTGTCGTTCGGATCTGTCCCGCCCTTGCCTCGCTAAGATACTTTCAAGACTTGTGCACTCGAGATGGCATATAAACAGATGAACATCTCCAGGAAATGAGGGTTTCCTGTATAAATCTAGGAAAGTGCAGGAGGCACGGGAATTCAGACTTGAATTGGGATTCCAACAGAGTATAATGTCTACAAAATTTCTCTCTCCCTTAGGCCATACACATGAGGGGATTTTATACTCCCTCAAAGTAGTTTCAATCAGTTGGAAACAGTTGGCCACGTGCTGGGGTGGTTGAACTACCAGAGTAACCATCAACCCAGCCCGAAAATAGGGAATTTTAATATATTTTTTAATGGTTTTAATGGCATATGCGGAAAAGTACATGTGGACTCGCGTATACACGCGGAAAAGTCTGGGCATACCCGTGTATGGGAATTTTAACACTGTTTTTTAGTGAATTTTGTTCAAGTCTGTAGGAATGGGTGCCCAAAGCCATAAAGACAATCATGAATCACCTGAGGGTGAAAAATGATGCTATAACAATTACTATTCACTTATTATTTTCTATTCGATGGCCTTTTTCTCCTACTCTGTCTCTGGACAATTCTGCTTCAATTATGCATTCTACTTCTATTCACTGTCTCTGCGTTGTCTATTGCCTTAGTTCCTTATCTGCCTTGCTTCCTCTCTGATTCTCCTTATCTGCCTTGCTTCCTCTCTGCTTCTTGTTTAATGTTGCTCCTTGATTCTCTATTTGCCTTGTTGTTGTTCATATGCTCCTTCTTTGCTACTTCATTTACTATCAATGGCAACATTTCCAACAATCTCCCCCTTTGGCATTGATGGCAATACTCTTCCTCTGATGGTATTATAGAAGCCCTTTGTTTCTTTTCCTCTTATAGAAGCCCTTTTTTGCTTTTCCTCCCCCTTTGACATCAATGGCAAAGAGTTTGATCAAGATCCTTTAAACCGAAAATGCCATGCTCCCCCTGAGATCATTCTGCATCTTCAAACGTAATATGACCAACAATTCATCCTTTTCATATGACCAATGCTCCCCCTTAGCCTGTGCATTCAAAGATGCCTAACAACACCTCACAACCAATTTAATATTTTGTATTTAAGTAGACCTGATCCTCTGCATGGCAAAGACTACTCCTAGTTTATGTTTGAGATATTCGAACGCTTCCCTAGGTAGAGGTTTGGTAAATATATCAGCAACTTGTTCTTTGGAGGAAACATACTCCAATTTTACTTTTTGTTCAAGCACTTGTTCACGTAAGAAGTGATATTTGATGGGAATGTGCTTGGTCTTGGAATGCATAACAGGATTCTTTGAGATACTGATGGCACTTGTATTATCACACATAATGGAGATAGGAGGTGAACATTTGATTTTAAAGTCTTGTAAGGTCTGCATCATCCAAAGAATTTGAGTGCAACATGATGCGGCAGCCACATATTCTGCCTTTGCTATGGATAAGGCAATAGAGCTTTGCTTCTTGCTAAACCAAGATACTAACCGGGGTCCCATATAAAATGCACCACCACTACTGCTTTTCCGATCGTCAACACTTCCAGCCCAATCTGCATGAGTGTATGCATGAAGAGTAAGATCAGCATTCTTTGGATACCATAGTCCAAAGTCTTGAGTTCCTTGTAGATATTTGAATATTATTTTCACAGCTTGAAGATGAGACTCCTTTGGATTAGCTTGGAATCATCCAACAATCCCAACTGCATGCATGATGTCTGGTCTTGTACCAATGAGATAAAGTAGACTTCCTATCATAGATCTATATTCTGGTTGATTCACCGTGGGGGAATCATCATTAGAACTGAGATTACATCTGGTTATCATTGGTGTACTTACAGGTTTGCAATCTTCCATGCCATACTTCTTTAAGATTTGCTTCAGGTATTTTGCTTGTGATAAGAATATGCCATCTGTTGCTTGTTCCACTTGCAAGCCAAGAAATAATGTTAGTTCCCCAAGTAAAGACATTTGAAATTCTTGCTGTATATCAGAAGAATAATTCTGACTCATAGACTCTTCATTACTTCCAAAAATGATATGATGCAGGAGAATTAGGCAAAGAGAAATACTTTGTATTTATTAAAACTTAGGGGTTTTTAAGTTTTTAAAAGAGCTAGATTTTTATGAATGATGTGAGTGGGTTTTATGTATTTTTAATTAAATATTGTAAAATAATTATCAAATGTTTGAGAATATGAGAGAATCTGGTCAGTTGAGGATGTAAAGGGATGAGAGATTTTTCTAAAAATTAATTTAGAAATTAGTTTCATTAATTATGGGTGAGAGAGGATCCTTAGGGATTCAAGAGTGATTTTAGGATTTTGTTGAGAAGTTGAAGGGATTGAACTTAAATTAGATCATTTTAAAATTGTATATATCATCAAGCCTCAAAGGCATTGAAAATCAGAGAGAGTGTGAGTAGAGAGCAGGGGTTACTATTTGGAAGCCTTCGGGCAGTTTGTAAAAGGGGCCAATGATTTGGAAATCAGGCCAAGGAAGGAGATTATTATGTAAGTGCCGTGTGAATTAAAATAGAATTTAATTTTCTGGAAATTACGCCTTCTTTCTGAGTTTAGATTGTGTGAATGAATTGGGATTCAATATAAATTTACTTGGTGTATGTTGCTGGTTTATAAGAGAAAACTATAATGAACACTCTTCCAATGATAGTAATAAATTGTTGCGTGTTTATAAGAGAAATTCTATAATCAAAGTGCATTTTCAGTCTTGGACAAGATGAGTGATTTATGTATTAAGAGATTGCCAGCATCGATTTTAAATGAGTATCGATTTATGCTTTGAATCGAATTCAATTTGGATACGCTGAGGAGGGCGGACAAAAAAAGGGGATCGATAATCTTGGAAAAGGGTCGAATTGAATTTTAAATTCGGTTTGGTATTGGTATATTGTCTTTTTTAAGTCGACTTGAAGGATGGCGCAGTGAATTATAGGCTGGAATCTCAAAGACGTGGATCTGAGCGATAGCATCGTCAAAGGGGGACGATTTTTCCGGTGAAATAAAGTCGGAAGGTGCAGAGTTCTTAAAACTCTGTTTATCTATTTTAACATGGGTAAGAACTGATCTGTTTTAAAAGATGAGTATCCAGAAGCTGTAGCGTTGTAGCATTAAATATTGGGTTATATCCATTGAATTGAATTGAAACACATGGTCTTTGTTGACAAATTACATGCTTCTCATCTGTGTGAAAATTCCATTGAGAATCGATGAGCTGTTTCAATAAGAATCGATGAGTTTTTTTATAAAGGGCGCAAGTCATATTACAACGACTAATTTATTACAACGACTGATTTATTGATATAATTTATGTTAAACTCTGTTTGTGACACAATTTCATTTGAGATTAATCCTGAAGGGAACGTAGTTCAAATTTGTTTGAAAAGGAGCACATGCAGAATGGGAATGTGAATCCAAAGGGCAAGTTACAGCGTTGGATGTGGATGCCGTAGTCCACACGTGGAAAATTCACAATAGAGCTGTGGAGCAAATAGCCAATCGAATTAATAATTGATGACCTAGATGCATGCTTTATGTGATGCGCTGGTAAGTTTTGGTTGAAGGTTATTCAGTTTTTAAATAAAATCTGATTTATGTGAACTGCCACAGTGAAAGATCGCGCGCAGGAACGGGTATTAGATCAACGATGAGGCGAATGGTAAGATAATGAATCGGATATATTGTTCATGTTGAAGCATTGGTTGAAAGTTAAATCATTAGATTGAAGTGGTTGCATGATGCTAAAGGTCAAACTGTGAAATCGAAACATCCTTATATGTTGGCAAAGTTGACCATATCTAAATTAAAGTTAACTTTTGAATAAAAGGGCCATTGACATGTTAACAACTGTGTAAGTTAAGAGGGGGAGTGATTTAAAGAGGTTTTCAATTGGTGTAATGAAAAGAGAGTATTCTTTAATAAAAAGAATTACTATGGTTCAAATCACACTTAACAAAAGGAGATAGCTTCTACATTTAAGACTAGTTGATCATGGTTTCATAACCATGAGATTATAAATGAAAGCTTTGCTTATGTAATGGCTTATTGATCACAATGAAATGATTTTATTATACAATGATTTTGAACCATATGTTTGAAGAGCTTCCGCATACAAATGGTAGTGTGTGAATT
>JAXQQM020082374.1:0-18741 GCA_034641835.2 Pinus albicaulis
GTCGATTCATGTGAATTCCCTATACTGTAAGAGGGCTCAAGAGGCTGCGAGGCTAGATGGCTTTTAGATGGGCCAAGTATGAAACAATGAGCAGAACCTTAAAAATATGCAGGGGCGTTGAGAGAGAAATGAGGAACCCACGCGAGATAGGCTTAAGAGATTTAAGAATCTGTCTCCTATGAACTCTAAGGAAATGGATATGAATGAAAGATGAACAACAAAAGAGGCTTGCGGAGCACGAATTAAGGGAGCACAACAAACTTAATACATGAGCGTTAACACTAGGGCATTATACATACACGAATTCATGCATAATATTGGAGACTACCGGCAACTACATTACACAAACCATCAAAGCAGAATAGCGTGAAAGATGATTACATATAAGAAAGAGATCACTGATAACATAAGGAAACAAATACATGCTACTCACTGCTCCATCTTGGAATCCAGATAACAGCTCTGTATTATATTAAGTCGAAAACAACTCTCCCAAATATGTATCTCAAAGCAGAAGGAGCACAATTCTACAAAAATACAGCAAAATTCTTCCAAAATTCCAGAACCTTTTTTTTTTGTCTTAGAACTCACTACATATAGAGTTCTCCTTGAGGATTTTTGACTGAATATTCTGTCATGATCGACCCACACATGTGGAGCCAAAATATTCTAACAAACTATCAGAGCGTGCTTCAAGCAATCACTTCTGTAATAGAAAAATCAAAAGAAAATTTGGGTGAAATCAGGATTTTACCAACAAAACATCACTATATAACCGTAAAACTAGGCAAAACAGCTAGCCACGGAGGCTAAATTCCAAAATCTTCAGAGGAGTGGCAAGAATGGGCTGAAAACTGGTGAGCGGTCTGATTTCTACCACTTGATTTCATCTATTGACGAAAAGGTCTTCATTCCATGTTTTCATGATTCGCATTAACCGAAATGAAAAGGCCATCTGTGCTGTGCGTGCTCCACCCATTAATGGAGGTTCATGGACGAACTGAACAATCATAGCCACGTCGTTCCATCAAAAACTCATGTTGTGTTTTAATCTTGTGAGAACCGGAGACCGGGCTATAGAAGGGGATGTGCGGCACATAACACATGGCAAGACGGTTTTAATCACTGCAAAAGGGTGAGACAAAGGTCGTGGGGAAGGTTTTGATGAGGTGGCGAGAAAGTGGGGCCAAAGCGTATCAAAAAATTGCAATCGGAGCAGGATATGCTTCAGGAATATAATTTGGATTCTAAAATTTGCGAGGTGCGGTGGAGCATAAAGTTATAATATGCACGATGCGATATCGCACATCAGCGGTCACAAAAGATAAAAGTTGGCGAAGATGAAAAAGTTATAATTGCCGATTTGCGATGTGGTATTCGTTGCAAAGTGCGATGGCGCTCGGGTCATATCGCAAGCTAAAGTATTTAACTTGCAGGCGTTGTAAAGGTAAGTTGTGAAATCTGCGAACTGCGACATGCGACGCACTGAAAGTCGATGAGTGAGAAAAGGCGGAAGGTAAGGAAAATGCAGAATACGAAGATTTGAAGGCGGATGTGGGTAGTGTATCAAGGTTGGATGGGTCCCACCAAGTCGCATCTATGGCAAGATAAGTTTCGGTGAGTTTTTTAAGATGTAAAGGTTAAAACTAGTGGGGGGCGGTGTTGCTTAATGAATGAATGCAATGCAGGGCTTTATAAAAGGGAAAGTGAAGGATAAGAGAAGGAAAATGTAGGTAAAGAGGGTTCATGAGATGAGGGATGGCGGAAATGAAGTTTGCTCACTATTTAAGCCTTATCAGCTACATTCTTCCCCCTTTCTGCTGAACTGAGATGCAGATTGATTCCTTTGAAGCTCTTTGATATTTAGGACTGGCCTTCCTTTCTCTCTCTCCTCCTTTCTGTGTGGCACAAGCCAACTTTGGCTCCATCTGGGGACAACGTGTTCTTTAGTGCGTTGAGAACCTGCAGACCTCCATGCCTGTGCTTTTATCGGGTACATGGAGTCGCAAATGCACACTGATTAGACAAAGTTTTATACCAATAGTCAAGTGGACACAAAATGGAAGATGAAATGGAGGATGATATGGAAGATGAAATGGAAAATGCAAACAACGGTTGACACAAAATGGAAACAGTGGAATATGATATGGAAGATGAAATGGGAGAAATGTAAATAGAAGGGGGTACAGTGGAATGACATATACAACGAAAAAGAAATATACAGTGAGCTGGATTAGCCCTCATCAGTAATGAAAGTAAAACTTGAGGAACTGCCCATTTACGGGCGCCTCAAGTATGTCTCCTTCTAGGTTCTCCAGCGCGAAAGTATTGTTGCCTTTGTCCTCTGCCACCCTGAATGGACCAATCCAGAGGGGGTCGAACTTCCCATGCTTCCCTTTGTATGCTCGCTTGATATCCCATCGCAGCACCAAATCCCCAACTTAGATTTCTCTATCTTTAGCTCTTTGGTCAAATAAGCCTTTCATTTTTTCTTGATACTCTGCTAGTTTGAGGCCTACCTGTTCTCGAGTTTCATTCAACTCCACCAACTAATTCATTCTTCGAATAAGGTCATTTGGCTCCTCTTCTCTTTCTTGTAAGAATCAAGCCACAGGTAATGCAAGCTGAATTGGGAAGACCGCGGCTCTGCCATACACTAGCTCATAAGGGAACTTTCCTGTGGATATTTTGGTGGTGATGTGATTTTGCCAGAGTGCAATCTTGAGCTGAGAATCCCAGTTCTTTTGATTTTCATTGATGGTCTTCTTCAAAATCCTCACCAATGTCTTGTTGGATGATTCTGCCAACCCGTTGCCTTGTGGGTAGTATGCAATGGAGTGTCCCAGCAAGATGTTGTAATGCTGACAAAAATTTACAAATTTAGTCGACTTGAAAGCCTGAGCATTATCTGCAATGATTTTAGTTGGGCATCCAAACCTGGCTATTATGTTCTCCTCTAGGAACTTGATCACCACTGAATCTATAGCATTTCTTGTGGGCGCGGCTTCTACCCACTTGGTGAAGTAATCAGTAGCAGTGAGGATCCATCGATGTTGAATGCTAGAGGTCGAGTGAATCTCTCCTATGAAATCAATTCCCCACTGCTTAAAAGGTTCTTCCACATGTACTGGGATCAACGGGAGAGGTGCATACCTTTTCTTTTCAACGAACGTTTGACACTTCTCGCAGGCCCGGACACGAGCATTGACATCACCAAATAGCTTAGGCCAGAAGAAACCTTCCCTCAGGATCTTGTGTGCAGTGGTTCGCCAGCTATAATGTCCGCCACATATCCCTTCGTGGAATTCGGCCATCACTTGGTCCACCTCCTTCTCTATTAAACACAATAATAGGATCCCTGTTGGGTCTTTCTAGTAAAGTTGCCCATTTGACATGATATACTTTTGAGACTTCAGCCTTAAGGTGCGGTACTTGGCCTTATCATAGTTAGTAGGACATCTCAGCGATAAAATATATTCCACTATATCTTTATACCATGGGGAGAGAAGGTACATCACGTGTGTTTTTTGAGTAGAAGATTCTATGCCTTGATGTGCACCTGTGCCTCTCCTCCTGTCATAGACAGATTTATCTCCAGAGCTTGACAGTTGAATTTAGATAAGATTTTGGCTAGCCCTTGGCCTTTAATGAGCTTGGTAGGCTTTATTTCCAGTTCATACTCCTGAATCTTGGCTATCCACTTGCCCCTTCTTCTTTCACTATCGCCCAGTACCAAGATATCCTTCACCGTTGTTGTGGGAACATAAGCAGTTATAGCAGATTGTAATACATATACCCGGAATGACTTTAGAGATTTGACCAGGGCATAGCTTGCTTTTCCAAGATATCATATTTCAGCTCAGCGTCTCGCAGGACTTGGTTGAAGAACGCAATGGGCTGCTTATGTTCTACGGCATTTTTCTGTAGAAGTACTGCAGCTATTGTGTGAGGAGACGCGAAAGAGAAAATAAGGAACGGCTTCCCGTAATCTGGACCGGCTAGCATTGGAGCTTTTGCAAAGGCCGATTTGATTCTGATGAAGGAGTCCCTGGATTCAGGAGTCCATCTAACTTCACTATTATTTTTCAGCATCCCAGTGATGTTTCAGACAATCTCGGCATAGTTGGGAATGAACCTTCTGAGGAAATTTGTTCTTCCCAGGATCACGTGTATCTCCTTCTTGTTTCTTGGTAGGGGAATGCCATCTATCGTCTCTACCCTCTTCGGATCGATCTTCACTCCCCCCTTAGTCACTATGTGCCCCAGTAACTTTCCTTCCTCCAAGGCAAACATGGATTTCTGAGGATTCGGAGACAGACCATACCTACAGCATTTTTCAAAGGTTCGACGAAGGTGCTCGATGTGTTCAACGTCACTCTTTGAAAATATGGTGATGTCATCCAGGTAGATCACCACAATTTGTCTTGTTATCCTATGAAAGCAGCATCCATCGCCCATTGAAATGTAGCACCGACATTTATCAGGTCAAAGGGCATTCAGGCATACATGAAGGTTCCCCAAGGCGTGGTGAACATCGTCTTCTTTTGGTCTTCCGGGAGCACTGCCACCTGATTATATCCTGAGAAGCCATCCATCCTAGACATGCGGGAGGATCTCACCACCTTTTGCAGGATGTGGTCCATCTTTGGGAGGGGATAGTAATCCTTGAGCGAGGCCCTGTTCAGATTGTGAAAATCCACGCAGAGTCTGATTTCACCATTATTTTTCCTTACCGGCACCAAGCTCGCTACCCACTCGGAGTATCTTAGAGGTACAGTTATCTTGGCCTGCAGGAGCTTCTTTATTTCCTTCTCAATAGCTGGGAGGAGAAGGGGGTTGATCTGTCTCAACTTCTACTTATGAGGCTTCGCATTTTCTTTCAGAGGTATTTTGTGTTGTATAATATCTATGTCAAAAGTCTTCAGATCTTGGTATGACCAGGCGAAGATGTCTTTATATGATTGGAACAGACTGAGATACTGACCTTCGTATTCTTCAGGTATCCCTTTTGACAGCTTTACCACCTTCAGATCATCTTTTGTTCCAATATTCACATCCCTGACTTGCTCGTCAAGAGTCATTTTGCTGGGATTTACCGGGATGTCGTTCTTGTCAAACAATCTTTCCAATGGCACAAGCCCCCTGGGGATGACATTTCCCTTCAATTGCAAAACCTGTTGTCTAGCTAGTGTCTCCTTCCACTTGGTTTTTGGCTCTTCACAGTCATCCTCAAGGACTGAATCGATCACCATATTTGAAAATTCGCCTACTGTTTCCATGAAACGCTGGACCTGCTCTTCATCTTCAAAGACTTGCCAATGCTTTATGTTGTCTGGAATGGAAGGGCAGTATCGCACTTCAACCTCATACTTGAGCAGAGGATTTTGCGGGGTACGAAAATTACTAGCAGCCGCAGCTAGTGAGTCTACCATTTTGTTTTGATTCCTTAGCATGAACTGAATATTAAATGCAGAAAAGAAGTTCTCAACTAAATCCCATACCTCGTTCCTGTAGGCTCTGAGGCACGAGTGTTTATTTTGGCATTGATTCCTGACTTGTCTCACTACAAGCATTGAATCTCCAAACACCTTGAGATTTTGTATGTTCATATTTTGGGTTGTCTGCAACCCCAGCAATAGTGCTTCATATTTGGCCACATTATTTGTGGCTTCGAACTCCAGCTTAAAGGAGAGGGGAACCAAACATCCCTCTGGGGATATCAAGAGTACCCCAGCCCCATTGCCTTCTCGTGAATTAGCTCCATCAAACTGCAAGGTCCATATCTTGTTTTTCTCCCGGCTCATAGGCTCTTTTTGTATTATAGGACAAATCCCTGTTTCCTGCAGGAAATCTTCATCCTCCTCAAGCATAAGACAAGAGAATTCACCCTCCTTACCATATACCGGGGAATTCATGGAACCATTGGCTTTCGTGACCATCTTCACGAATTTGGATTCACGGTATAACCTTCTTTCCTCCCTGCCAAATACTGAAATAGTAGCATAAGTGAGGTCCAATTTTATGGACCCTCCAATCTTGGATCCCCGGGATCTGGACAGCAACATTCCAAACTGAGCCAGAATATCACCTACAACGATGTTCATCACCACACTTTTAGCTGGAACCTGGGCCAGGTTTACTACTACATCTTTTATCATGCCCAGGCACTTTACCCTCTTGGAATCAAAAAAATACAAATCTTTATAAGGTTTGGTAATATGTAACCCCAGCTGCTCCATGACAGATAATGGCAATAGATTATGTGAAGCCCCAGAATTTAGCATGCAGTTGTGCAGTAACAGGTCATGAAAAACCAGAGACACATAGAATGGGAGAGTGGCTGAGTCCAGCTCTTCTACATGAGGTCCAAAGACTACCATGGATCTTTCCTCTTGGAGATTGAGGCTGTCAGGGAGAGGGCCTGCGCTATGGGGCAACATGAATTGAGACACTTGGACTTTATATGAAGGCTGCTTTAGGAGCTCGATCAGGGGAACTGAGATCTTGAACTTCTCTAACTCTTTCTAGAGGTTAAAGGTTGTGGGAGCTTTTATGCAATGATTTCTTTAGACTGCTCTTTAGGGTGATCAGGCAGGTTGGAGGCTACAGAAGAGGACTTCTAGTTTGTAGGAGGATCAGAACCTAGCTTTGTGAAAGTGGACGCGGTGGCCTTATGATGTGGAGACTCTTCTAAAGTCTTCTTCCCTTTATTGGCAGAACTAGAAGAGGTTTGTTCTCTTGGTATTGATTCTTCGTTTTGTTCTTGCACTCGAGTTCTCTTTCTAGAGGACCTGAGGTCATACTTCTTATGGAGTTGAGCTTGCATGAAGTCCACAAACTGCCTGCAGTAATTATCAATATCTCGATCCTCTGGGGGGACTTCCTTTTCTTCTAGCTCGTCTTGCAAGGTGAGTTCACCTTCTTCATCTTCTGAATAAGCGAGGAATTGATCTTCTTGGCTGTCAGTTACCTCCTCGGCTTGTCCCTCCATTTCCCCTTCTAAGTATAGAGGAGGTTGGATGTGATCTTGCTGCTCCTTCCTTTCCTGCTGTAACAACTGTAGAGGGAGCTTCCGGTATTGGGGATTAAACCCATGGTTTGGAATCATTTGGTTAAGACGAGGAGAGGAATTCTTAGCCTCCAATTTAAGCTTCACCAGCTTATTCGAGAGGTTCTTGATTAGCTTATTCATCTCTTCAATTTTATACTCTGGTGATTCCCTTTCTTGATTAGAGGTAGAAGCCTCCTCCCTACCCCTTCTCCTGGCCTCATGCTCTGTCCTCCCTTTGAATTTACCTGTAGAAGCAAAGTTTGCTTCTACCTCCAATGCATCAATCTGGATCTAGTCTAGGGACGTAGACTTTCTTTCCCTTAGGGTGAAGCCAAATTTTGGTTCAAAAGCTCCTGCGAAAACCACCTTAGCAGCTGCTTGTGGGGGCTTTATTTCAACAGGGAGATTATTATAAAGCTTATTGAACCTCTTTATAAATTTTGTCACATCCTCATTGTGTCTCTTTCTAAGAGCATTGAACTCTGTGAGGACATATCCATGGTCCCTCTTCTCTCCCCATTTTACTGTGAAGAAATTATCCATTTCCTCCCAAGTGGTGACTACATTATTTGCGAGAGATTTAAATGACTTTTGAGCTTCTCCATCTAAGGATTGGATGAAAAGCCTCAACACCACATCCAGGTGCTCTACGTTCACATTTTCAGCAAAGGCGCAGAAGCCTTCAATATGTTTTCGCGCAGAAGTACTGTCTTCCCTGGTGAACCGAGGCAAGAGCTTTAGATAATCTTGAGGCATGTCATGCAATACTTGAGGCAAAGCCAATGGGGCATATTTGTTGAGGAGGAAGCCAGGTACAGCCATGAGGATCGATGGTGGTAAGTTCTGAGGATGATTTGGCTGTGGCACAACAAGTATATGTTGAGTAGAGGTTTGGATATTTATCTGTAATGAACTCTGAAATGCTATAACTTCTTTGACTTCCTCAACCTCTAGAGTGGGATACAAGGGAGGCAAAGAAATATCGACGGATTTGGCTTCGTCTTTTGCGTCTGAACTGGCTAAAGCAGAGGTCTCTGGAGGATACTCAAGTACACGGGCTGTGGAGTCAGAACCATATATATCAACTTTCTTGGAAGAGGAAGGCGAATCTTCTAGAGAAAATGAGGGTAGGTCAACCTGGATGGGCTGCTTCTCCCTCCAGATTCTCTTGAATATAATCTTTTCAGGATCAAATACAGAAGGGGTTCTCTACTGAGAAGTATCTGATCAAGTATGAGGTCTGGTGTAACCCAGGATTACGCTTGATTTGAACTTTGATAACAGTGGAGTCGCCAAGGTGAGGGCTATGCAACTCTCAACCCTTCATGCTCACCTAATTGAAGGGTGAAGAAAATGTCGTATCCCAGGGAAAGGTATTTTCAAATTCGTCCCCGGCAACGGCACCAAAAAGATGTTATAGCTCCTAGAGACTGCCCTGAGTTGCAAAAGACCAGTGCCTAGGACATCTTAAAATCAGAGGTTAAGCGTGAACCATTGTATAAAATGCCTCTGACAAAATATGAAATAAGAGAACTATGATTTTGGTGTTTCATGGACAAAGAAGACCTTGGAATCGATTCCATGTGAATTCCCTATACTGTAAGAGGGCTCAAAAGGTTGTGAGGCTAGATGGCTTTTAAATGGGCCAAGTATAAAACAATGAACAGAACCTTAAAAATATGTAGGGGCGTTGAGAGAGAATTGAGAGGGAACCCATGCGAGACAGGCTTAAGAGATTTAAGAATTTGTCTCCTATGAACTTTGAGGAAACGGATATGAATGAAAGATGAACAATAGCAGAGGCTTGTGGAGTGAGAATAAAGGGAGCACAACAAACTTAACACATGAGCGTTAACACCAGATCGTTATACAGACAGGAATTCGTGCATAAGATTGGAGACTACCGGTAACTACATTACATAAACCATCAAAGTAGAATAGCGTGAAAGATGATTATACATAAGAAAGAGATTATTGATAACAGAAGGAAACAAATACATACTACTCACCGTTCCATCCTGGAATCGAAATAACAGCTCTGTATTATATTAAGTCGAAACAACTCTCTCAAATATGTATCTCAAAGCACAGGGAGCACAATTCTACAAAACTACAACAAAATTCTTCTAAAATTCCAGAACCCTTGTTTCATCTTAGAACTTACTACATATAGAGTTCTCCTTGAGGGTTTCTAACTGAATATTAAATAATTAATTACACTTATACAGACAGAATATTCTAACAAACTATGAGCATGCTTAAAACATCCAACCACGTAATAGATAATCAAAAGAAAATTTGGGTGAAATCGGGGATTTTACCAACAAAACATCACTATCTAATAAAACCAGAAGCAGCAATTTAGCCACGGAGGCTAAATTCCAAAATCTTCGGAGGAGTGGCGAAAGGCCAGGCAAGAAACCGATGAGCCGGTTTGATTTCAACATGATTTCTCTATTGACGAAAAGGTCTTCATTCCATGTTCTCATGATTTGCATTAACTTAGAAATGAAAAAGGCCATCTGCAGCCTCTATGTATTATCACCCATTAGTGGAGTTGTGACCAGGTGTGAACTTAATCATAGCCACGTTGTTCCATCAAAAACTCATGCTATTTTTTAATCTTGTGAAACCAGAGACCGGGCTTTAGAACGAGATGTACCACACATAACACACAGCAGGACGGTTTTAATCACTACAAAAGGGTGAGACAAAGGCCATGGGGAAGGCTTTGATGACGTGGCGAGGGAGTTGGGCCCAAAGCGCATCGAAAAATCGCAATCGGAGTAGGATATGCTTCAGGAATATGATTTGAACTTTAAATTTTGCGAAGCGCGGTGAAGCATAAAGTTATAATATGCGCGATGCGATATCGCACATCAGTGTTTGCAAAAGATAAAGTTTGGCGAAAATGGAAAAGTCATGATTTCCGATTTGCGATGTGGTATTCGTTGCGAAGTGCGATGGCGATCGAGTCATATTACCGGCTAAAAAATTCCGCTTAAGAGGCTATAAAAGGAACAGGATTGTGAAATCTGCGAACTGCGACATGCGACGCACTGAAAGTCGATGAGTGAGAAAAGGCGGAAGGTAAGGAAAATGCAGAATACGAAGATTTGAAGGCGGATGTGGGTAGTGTATCAAGGTTGGATGGGTCCCACCAAGTCGCATCTATGGCAAGATAAGTTTCGGTGAGTTTTTTAAGATGTAAAGGTTAAAACTAGTGGGGGGCGGTGTTGCTTAATGAATGAATGCAATGCAGGGCTTTATAAAAGGGAAAGTGAAGGATAAGAGAAGGAAAATGTAGGTAAAGAGGGTTCATGAGATGAGGGATGGCGGAAATGAAGTTTGCTCACTATTTAAGCCTTATCAGCTACATTCTTCCCCCTTTCTGCTGAACTGAGATGCAGATTGATTCCTTTGAAGCTCTTTGATATTTAGGACTGGCCTTCCTTTCTCTCTCTCTCCTTTCTGTGTGGCACAAGCCAACTTTGGCTCCATCTGGGGACAACGTGTTCTTTAGTGCGTTGAGAACCTGCAGACCTCCATGCCTGTGATTTTATTGGGTACATGGAGTCGCAAATGCACACTGATTAGACAAAGTTTTATACCAACGGTGAAGTGGACACACAATGGAAGATGAAATGGAGGATGAAATGGAAAATGCAAACAACGGATGAAACGAAATGGAAATAGGGGAATATAATATGGAAGATGAAATGGGAGAAATGTAAACAAAAGGGAGTACAATGGAATGAAATATACAGTGAAAAAGATATATACAATGAGCTAGATTAGCCCATATCAGTGATGAAAGTAAAACTTGAGGAACTACCCATTTACGAGCACCTCAAGTATGTCTCCTTCTAGGTTCTCCAGCGCAAAAGTATTGTTGCCCTTGTCCTCTGCCACCCTGAATGGACCAAACCAGAGAGGGTCAAACTTCCCATGCTTCCCTTTGTCTGCTCACCTGATATCCCTTCGCAGCACCAAATGCCCAACTTGGATTTCTCTATCTTTAGCTCTTTGGTCAAATAAGCCTTTAATTTTTTCTTGATATTCTGCTAGTCCGAGGCCTATCTGTTCCCGGGTTTCATTCAACTTCACCAACTGATTCATTCTTTGGATAAGGTCATTTGGCTCGTCCTCACTTTCTTGTAAGAATCAAGCTACAGGTAATGCAAGCTAAATTGGGAAGACCGCGACTCTGCTATACACCAACTCATAAGGGGACTTTCCTGTTGATCTTTTAGTGGTGATGCGATTTGCCCAGAGTGTGAACTTGAGCTGAGAATCCCAGTTCTTTTGATTTTCATTGATGAGTCTTCTTCAAAATCCTCACCAGTGTCTCGTTAGATGATTCTGCCAGCCCGTTGCCTTGCAGGTAGTATGCAGTGGAGTGTCCCAGCAAGATGTTGTAACGCTGACAAAAATTTACAAATTTAGCTGACTTGAAAGCCTGGGCATTATCTGTAATGATTTTAGCTGGGCATCCAAACCTGGCTATTATGTTCTCCTCTAGGAACTTGATCACCACTGAATCTGTAGCATTTCTTGTAGGCACAGCTTCTACCCACTTGGTGAAGTAATCTGTAGCAGTGAGGATCCATCGATGTTGATTGCTAGAGGCCGGGTGAATCTCTCCTATTGAATCAATTCCCCACTCCTTAAAAGGTTCTTCCACGTGCAGGGGGATCAACGGGAGAGGTGCATACCTTTGTTTTTCAGCGAACGTTTGACACTTCTCGCAGGCCTAGACATGAGCATGTACATCACCAAACAGCTTAGGCCAGAAGAAACTTGTCCTCGGGATTTTGTGTGTAGTGGATCACCAGCTATAATGTCTGCCACATATCCCTTCGTGGAATTCAACCATCACTTGGTCCACCTCCTGCTTTGTTAGACACAATAGTAGGATCCCCGCAGGGTCTTTCCAGTAAAGTCGCCCATTTTCCAGGATATACTTTTGAGACCTCAGCCTTGAGGTGCGGTACTTGGCCTTATCATAGTTAGGAGGACATCTCAACGATAAAAGATATTCCACTATATCTTTATACCATGGGGAGAGAAGGTACTTCACGTGTGTTTTTTGAGTGGAAGATTCTATGTCTTGATGTGCTCCTGTGCCCACCTGTGACTCTCCTCCTGTCATAGACAGATTTATCCCCAAAGCTTGACAGATGGATTCGGATAAGATTTTGGCTAGACCTTGGCCTTTAATGAGCTTGGTAGGCTTTATTTCCAGTTCATACTCCTGAATCTTGGCTATCCACTTGCCCCTTCTTCCTTCACTATCGCCTTGTACCAAGATATCTTTCACCGCTGCTGTGGGAACATAGGTAGTTGTAGCAAATTGTAATACATATACCCGGAATGACTTTAGAGATTTGACCAGGGCATAGGCTTGCTTTTCCAAGAGATCATATTTCAGCTCGGTGTCTCGCAAGACTTGGTTGAAGAATGCAATGGGCCGCTCATGTCCTACAACATTTTTCTGTAGAAGTATTGCAACTATTGTGTGAGGAGATGCAAAAGAGAAAATTAGGAATGACTTCTCGTAATCTGGAAGGGCCCAAAACCTTTGGAGCTAAGAGCTTAACGAAAATTTGTTGGATTCGACGAAGGAGTCCATCTAACTTCACTATTCTTCTTGTGGCTCCGGTGATTGTTGCTCAATATCAGCATGGTTGGAAAGAACCTTACGAGGGAAATTTATTCTTCAGGAACACACGTCAATCCTTCTTGGCAGAAGTACATCTCATCGCCCCCCACTCTCTTGGATGATCTTCACTCCCTCCTTAGTTACTATGTGCCACAGTAACTTTCCTTCCTCCAAGGCAAACATGGATTTTTGAGGATTCAGAGACAGGCCAAACCTGCGACATTTTTCAAAGGTTCGTCGAAGGTGCTCTATGTGTTCAGCGTCACTCTGTGAAAAGACGGTGATGTCGTCCAGGTAAATCACCACAAACTTGTCTTGCTCTCCTATGAAAGCAATGTCCATCGCACGCTGAAATGTAGCATTGGCATTTATTAGGCCAAGGAGCATTCGGGCGTACACGAAGTTTCCCCAAGGTGTGGTGAACATCATCTTCTTTTGGTCTTCCGGGAGCACTGCCACCCGATTATATCCTGAGAAGCCATCCATCATGGACATGCGAGAGGATCCCACCACTTTTTGCAGGATGTGGTCCATCTTTGGGAGGGGATAGTTATCCTTGAGTGAGGCTCTGTTCAAATTGCGAAAGTCCATGCAAAGTCTGATTTCACCATTCTTCTTTCTTACAGGCACCAGGTTCGCCACCCATTCGGAGTATCTTAAAGGGACAATGATCTTGGCCTGCAACAGCTTCTTTATTTCCTTCTCGATAGTTGGGAGGAGAAGGGGGTTGATTTATCTCAGCTTTTGCTTATGAGGCTTAGCGTCTTCTTTCAGAGGTATTTTATGCTGCATAATGTCTATGTCAAAAATCTTCAGATCCTGGTATGACCAGGCGAAGACGTCTTTATATGATTGGAACAGCCTGATATACTGACCATGGTATTCTTCAGGAACCCCTTTCGACAGCTTCACCACCTTCGGATCTTCTTCTGTCCCAATATTCACATCCCTGACAGGCTCGTCGAGGGTCATTTTGTTGGGGTTTACTGGGATGTCATTCTTGTCAAACAATCTCTCCAATGGCACCAGCCCCTTGGGGATGAAATTTCCCTTTAATTGCAGAACACGATATTCGACCAGTGTCTCTTCCCACCTGGTTTTTGGCTCTTCACTGTCATCCTCCAGGACTGAATCGATCACCATATTTGAGAACTCGCCCACTGTTTCCATAAAATGCAGGACCTGCTCTTCTACCTTCTGAACTTGCCCGTAACTTTATGTTATGTAGGAAATGGAGAGCGTGTCGCACTTCGGCCTCGTATACGGCGGAGGATTTTCCGGGGCGAAAATTACCATGACCACAACTAGTGAGTACGCCATCTTTTGTTACGATCCTTGGCATGACCCGAATATTAATAATCTGAGAAAATAAGTTCTCGAAATAAATCCCACCCTCGTTCTGTAGGCTCGGCGTGGGTGTTTAGTTTAGTGTTTAGCATTGATTCTGCGAATTTTCTCTCTGGCTCTGAATCTCCAAACACCTTGAGGTTTTGTATGTTCATATTCTGGGTTGTCTGCAACCCAGCAGCAGTGCTTCATATTCGCCCACATTATTTGTGGCTTTGAACTCCAGCTTAAAGGAGAGGGGAACCAAACATTCCTCTAGGGATATAAGAGTACTCCGGCCCCATTGCCTTCTCGTGAATTAGCTCCATCAAACTACAAGGTCCATATCTTGTTTTCCTCCCGGCTCAGAGGATCTTTCTGTATTATAGAACAAATCTCTGTTTCCTGCAGGAAGTATTCATCCTCCTCAAGCATAAGACAAGAGAATTCGCCCTCCTTACCATATATCGGAGAATTTGTGGAACCATTGCCTTTGGTGCCCATCTTCATGAATCTGGATTCACGGTATAACCTTCTTTCCTCCCCACCGAAAACTGGAATAGTAGCAAAAGTGAGGTCCAGTTTTATGGACCCTCCAATGTTGGATCCCCAGGATCTGGACAGAAACATTCCAAACTGATCCGAGATATCAGCTACAATGATGTCCATCACCACACTTTTGGCCGGAATCCGGGCCAAGTTTACTACTAGATCTTTTATCATGCCTAGGCACTTTACCCTCTTGGAATCAAAAGAATACAAATCTTTATAAGGTCTGGTAATCTACAACCCCAGCTGCTCCATGACAGACAATGGAAATAGATTTTGTGAAGCCCCGGAATCTAGCATGCAGTTGTGCAGTAACAGGTCATGAATAACTAGATACACATAGAATGGGGGAGTGGTTGAGTCCAACTCTTCTACATGAGGTCCAAAGACTACCATGGGTCATTCCTGTTGGAGATTGAGGCTGTTAGGGAGAGGGCCTACGCTATGGGGCAGCATGAATTGAGACACTTGGGCTTTATATGAAGGCTACTTTAGGAGCTCGATCAGGGGAACCAGGATCTTGACCTTCTCTAGCTCTTTCTAGAGGTTAAAGGCCATGGGAGATTTTTCTGCAACGACTTCTTTAGGCTGGTCTTTAGGGTGATCAGGCAGGTTCGAGGCTACAGAAGAGGACTTCTGGTTTGTAGGATGATCAGAACCTAGCTTTGTGGAAGTGGATGCAGTGGCCTTATGATGTGCAAAATCTTCTAAAGGCTTCTTCCCTTTACTGGCAGAACTAGAAGAGGTATGTTCTCATGGTATTGATTCTTCGTTTGGTTCTTGCACTCGGGTTCTCTTTCTAGAGGACTTGAGGTCATACTTCTTATGGAGCTGAGCTTGCATGAAGTCCACAAACTGCCTCCAGTAGTTATCAATATCTCGATCCTCTAGGGGGACTTCCTTTTCTTCTAGCTCGTCGTGCAAGGTGCTTTCACCTTCTTCATCTTCTGAATAAGCGAGGAATTGATCTTCTTGGTTGTCAGTTACCTCCTCGGCTTGTCCCTCCATCTCCCCTTCTAGGTATAGAAGAGGTTGGATGTGATCTTGCTGCTCCTTCATTTCCCTTTGTAACAACTGTAGAGGAGGCTTCTGGTATGGGGATTAAACCCTCCTTTTGGAATCATTTGGTTAGGACGAGGGGAGGAATTCTTAGCCTCCAATTCAAGTTTCACCAGCTTATTTGAGAGGTTCTTGATCAACTTATTCATCTCTTCAATTTTAAACTCCGGTGATTCCCTTTCTTGATTAGAGGTAGAAGCCTCCTCCCTACCCCTTCTCTTGGCCTCATGCTCTGTCCTCCCTTTGAATTTACCTGTAGAAGCAAAGTTTGCTTCTACCTCTAGTGCATCAGTCTGGATTTGGTCTAGGGACGTAGACTTTCTTTCCCTTAGGGTGAAGCCAAATTCTGATTCAAAAGCTCCTGCGAAAACCACCTTAGCAGCTGCTTGTGGAGGCTTTATTTCAGCAAGGAGATTATTATACAGCTTATTGAAACTCTTTATAAATTTTTTCACATCCACATTGTGTCTCTTTTTAAAAGCATTGAACTCTATTGGGACATACCCATGGTCCCTCTTTTCGCCCCATTTTAGTGTGAAGAAATTCTCCATTTCTTCCCAAGTGTTGACTGCATTATTAGCAAGAGATTTAAACCACTTTCGAGCCTCTCCATCCCAGGATTGGATGAAAAGACTCAACACCACATCTAGGTGCTCCACATTCACATTCTTAGCAAAGGCGCAAAAGTCTTCAATATGTTTCTGCACAGAAGTATTATCCTCCCTGGTAAACCGAGGCAAGAGCTTTAGATAATGTTGAGGCATGTCATGCAATACTTCAGGCAAAGCCAATGGAGCATATTTTTTGAGGAGGAAGCCAAGTAAAACCATGAGGGGCGATGGTGGTAAGTTCTAAGGATGATTTGGCTATGGTACAACAGGTATATGCTGAGTAGAGGTTTGGATATTTATCTGTAATGAACTCTAAAGTGCTGTAACTTCTTTGACTTCCTCAGCCTCTGGAGTAGGATGCAAAGGAGGCAAAGAAATATCAACAAATTTGGCTTTGTCTTTTATGTCTGAACTGGCTAAAGCAGAGGCTTCTGGAGGGTACTCAAGTACACGGGCTGTGGAGCTAGGACCATAGATATTAGCTTTCTGGGAAGAGGAAGGCAAATCTTCTAGAGAAAATGAGGGTAGGTCAGCCTAGATGGGCTACTTCTCCCTCCAGGTTCTCTTGAATATAATCTTTTCAGGATCAGATACAGAAAGGGTTCTCTATGGAGAAGTATCTGATCAGGTATGAGGTCTGGTGTAAGCTAGGATTATGCTTGATTTGAACTTTGATAATAGTGGAGTCGCCAAGGTGAGGGCTATGCAACTCTCAACCCTTCATGCTCACCTGATTGAAGGGTGAATATAATGTCGTATCCCAAGGAAAGGTTTTATAATTCGTTCCCCAGCAACTATGCCAAAAAGATGTTGTAGCTACTAGAGACAGCCTTGAGTTTTAAAATACCAGTGCTTAGGACATCTTAAAAATCAGAGGTTAAGTGTGAACAATTGTATAAAATTCCCCTGATAAAATATGGAATGAGAGAACAATGGTTTTGGTGGTTCATGGATGGAGAAGACCTTGGATTCGATTCATGTGAATTCCCTATACTGTGAGAGGGCTCAAGAGGCTGCGAGGCTTGATGGCTTTTAAATGGGCCAAGTATAAAAAAATGAACAAAAACATTAAAATATGCAGAGGTGTTGAGAGAGAACGGAGAAGTAACCCACGAGAGACAGGCTTAAGAGATTTAAGAATCTGTCCCCTATGAACTCAGAGGAAACGGATATAAATGTGATATTGAAAACAACAGAGCTTCGTGGAGCGCGAATTAAGGGAGTGCAGCAAGCTTAATACATGAGCGTTAACACCGGAGCGTTATACAGACATGAATTCATGAATAAAATTGCAGACTATAACCATAGTTTTAAAAGCTGGCGACACGGTGGTGGGCCAGAGGACGACCTATCAGGCAAGGGTTTCTAACACAGACCGGTCTAGCGAGAGCGGTCAGATCTCAATGAACCGGTTTTTAAAAAAATACATTAAATAATTATTTTTTAATAAAAAAAACTATTTTTAAGATTTGCAACCATGATTCCAAGCCAATAGAGACAAAATATGTAAAGTTTTCTCATTTATATACCATGGAAAGGTGAATATATCAAAATGGCACCAAGTGCAATACATATCATCAAACAATACATAAGCAATGAGGCTCCAAATGGCCCATAATGACCAAAAACAATGCTACAAGCTATGAGCATTGAGGCCATTGGCCTAGATAGTACAGACTACAGTGACAGTCTACTACAAATCTACATATATGATATATCATATTACTAAATTCTAATCATAATCAAAGTTCAAACTCGGTTGGTTGAACTTGAGTCTCCCGAAACTTTGCAACTCCAGTCTCTATTGGTTCAGTGACTCGAGTCTCAAACTTCTGAAGGTATTCTGCCCTAATATGCCCTATTACTTCATTTGGTGCTCCACATGGCTTTACATGGCCTCCTATACCAGCCAAGTGTTGCTTGAACCTGTTAATACCCCCTCCTGCAATAGATTTTTGGCAATATCTGCAAATCATTTTTCCATCAATCATATCACAATGAGCCCATGCAGTATCCTGGCCTTTTGGAGGCATGATGGCTACTACAATATACTTAGCTCAAGCGGCAAGCCTCCAAAATAGCTCCAACTCCAACTCCAAGCCTCCAAGATCGCTGCTCCGGCAAACACTCAACACTCTCCAAGCTCTCAATCAAACTCACAAACAACAAATGAGTTGGTGTGAGACAAAGGAGAGGCTACCCCTGCTTATAAAAGATTGGGGAGGGTGTTTTTGGAGGGAAACAACCCTCCCCTTACCTCCACATCAGCCCTAAAACAGCTTGCTGGCCATGGGTGGGTCCACATAGGTGACAGGCCATTAACCGGCCGGTTAAGGACGGAACCAGCTGGTTTATTAAAAACCCGGCCAGATTCATCCTTAACCGGCCAGTTAGGACAGTTTTTTGGTGAGGTGAGGCCATAGACCCGGTTGCATGGCCAGTTTGAACCGCTCAACATGTTGACCGTAGGTTTGATCGGTTAC